>VZRL01005690.1:892250-945898 GCA_013397895.1 Origma solitaria
AGGAGGAGCAAAAAATATGCTCATTGTTTTACTTAGCTTTTTATTCCATCATTATGGCACAAGATAGAACTTAAAGACAACATCACTGAATAAGTCTTCAACTTCATTGAAATTAAGACTATTAGGTTTTATAAAATCCTTTCAATATGATACACTTTCCCTTATGGAGTGCTAAGAAGGAATTTCTCTGGAACACTGCAGTACATTGCCACCCGCTGCCCACAAACGGCTCTGCAATTGAAAAACAACGTGTATAAAACAGTAACATTAAACACAATGCAACATACAGATACTGAGGAAGTGTGACTGACCCAGACTTTAGCACAATATTTATAGAAACACAGTTGTGAGCTTCTCCAAATGTCATGTTCATTTCTGAAACTCTGCTTGATTCCCTTTCATGTGTCTGTCTGCATTTTTTTCCTTTCTCTAACTTTCTTAATGCTGGAGCTTTGTTATTTCAAAGGAAAAGCCATATTCTTTCTCAGTGTTACGCATCTCAATTTATTAGGTTTGGTTTTCTAAAATTTGGATTCCAGTTTACTGTTTTAAAACAATACATAAAATCATACATTTATAAATATATATATTATATCCTGCATATATAACATTGGTTTTCCTTTAGAATGGGAGGGCAGACTTTGCACTACATCCTTAGTTGGTTTAGGCACAATGTTGTTCTTAATCAATTCTCTGAGCTGCTTCCTACCAGAATCTAAAAAAATATTTTTACAATCTTGTATCAAATTTTAAATTTTGCAAACATATGTATAAGAAAAAAATATTTTGTATTTTCCCCTCTAAGCTCACTACTACCCTTATAAAATATATGGCTTTTCATGTTTCACTCTATTTTAATGTTTTTCAATAGGCAGTGAAAAGAAGTACAACCTTCCCCTTTAACAGCTTTTTTTATATATATATATATAAAAGCACAGAAACCAGCTTGTGCACTTTCTATAGAATTCCAATGCATATCACGGTAATGTAAGTGCAGTGATTTTTTAAAAAAGCAGTCATGATTGATTGACATCTGTATATGAAAACATAACATGATTATCATACAATACCCATTACAGAATATACAATCATCAAAACTGCAGATATATAAATACATTTTTAGCAACATCAAAGCAACAGTTTTATCTTATACACAGCGTATGCATACAGAGTTATTACACTGAAGTTTTCACCTTGTTTTTTCTGAAAAGCTTGCTGAAAAACAGGAACATACTGTATTTGTAAATTAACTGCTTGACAGTGCCGTTAAGAAATTAAAGTGAACAAAGTTTTAAAAAAGTATATGCAATTCAGTTGGTATAAAACAAACAAGCCCTCCCTGTTTTCCAACGTCACCGTTGCTTTCCTATGAGAAAGGAATGGGTGTGAGGCAGCAGTTCCACAGAGTCACATCATACAAGGGTTTCTGGGAGGGCATCGGGGTTATCGGCTGATAACAGCTCCCAAATCTGCCACCTCTCCCTTTGCCACTCGTTCCAGTCCGCCTCTGAAACGCTTGTACTGTTCTGGCTGTGAGGTGCTGAGGAATAGTTGTGACCCACCTGTGTGTGCGGGGCCGGCTGCTCCTGCCTGGAGCTGGCCTGCTCTGGGGCTCTGCCTGGTGGCCCTCCAGCTGCTCTCGGCCCCGAACTTTTGTCTGGGCGTTGGAGTCTCCACAAAGAGTGCAGCGTTGAAGAAACACTTGGCCGCTGTGGCAGCGCAGAGCTTGTTTTTGCTGGGCCTGGGTAAGGCGGTGGAGGCCGCTCTTTCCTGTAGGAGGGCTTGGCTGTGCTTTGCAAACAACCCGCGCTCAAATCGCGCTCACCGAGGTCCTCCACACTGCTCAAAGTCAAGTGCTGCTCCGACTTGGAGTGGGACAGGTCTGAACTCCTGCTGCCAGCTTCCACGTGAGGGTTACTGCACGGCCGAGACATGGTGGGGTGGAGCTGACACTCAGGAATGGCAGCAGTCGTCTGGCTCCTTCGCATGACCTGCCTGCCGCTGTCCGGATCCGAGGAGCTGCCCTGCCACTGAGGGGAATACATGGCCAGGTTCCCCTGGGAAAGAGAGCAGTGTCCGGGTCGCAGCAAGCTGCTTTCATAAATGTTCCCATAAGAACCTGGGGACAGAATCAGAAACACGAGTCTGCAGAAAATGCATGTGTCATTTAACAAGCTACTGCTTTTCCCTTGTATCACATTGTAGAAGAGGGATGGGGGCTGAGACAGGCTGAGAAAGTTGAGGCTGGAGAAGAGAAGATTGCATGGAGACCGCATAGCACCTTTCAGTATCTGAAGGGGACCAACAGGGAAGCCAACAAGGGACTCTTCATCAGGAACTGTACTCACAGGACTAGGAGTAATGGGTACAAATTGAAAGAGGGGAACTTTAGGTTATATATGAGGAAGAAATTTTTTACTGTGAAGGTAGTTAAACACCGGAACAGGTTGCTCATGGAGGCTGGGGATGCCCCAACCCTGGCAGTGCTCAAGGTCAGGTTGGATACAGCCTTGAGAAACCCAGTCTAGTGGAAAATGTCCCTGCCCAAGGGAGGAGGGCTAGGACTAGATGATCTTTAAGGTCCCTTCCAACCCTTAACATTCTATGGTTCTTTGATTCTATGAATTCTAGAAGACTCTAAACCTATTTCTTCAAACAATTTTAAAAACACTTCTTAAATTGTATTTGATAGTTTGAAATGCTGCTGCTCTCTGTATTCCACTGAATACAGAGAAGTATAACCACTGTGTTCCTCTGTAATCCACTGAAGAGTCTACCATTTAGAAGTTCAGCTCTAGACAATATGAATTCTCTTACTGGTTTCACTGTGATTTCTTAAAAACAAGAAATTGGTTTTGTCTTTGCTAGGTTCGGGCATTAAAACTGAGCAACTACTGACCTGTCAGTGCTGGATCTTTGCAGCCACTTTTCAGCGTTGAATGCCAAGTGCCCCAGATATCAAAATGATCTTCAGAAACATCTAGACAGCAGTAAGAGCAGGGAGAAGATGATGAATTGATCCTCTTAAAGACATTACTTAGAAATATACAAATAGCAAGGCAAAACCTTATGTAAGGCATCATGGTATTAGCATCCACTAGCATCTGGACTGTGCACCTAACACAAGCATCTTACATGTGAGACCCCACCATGTGCAGTTCTGGTGACTCCAGCATTAAGGACATGGAACTGTTGCAGCAAGTCCAGAGGAGAGCCATGAAATTGAGAAGAGGACTGGGGCAGCTTGTCTACAAACACAGACTGAGAAGATTGGGGCTGTACAGCCTGGAGAAGAGAAAGTTATGGGAAACCTCAGCAGCCTTCCAGAATCTGAAGGGGGCCTACAGGGAAACCAACAGGGGGCTCTCTGTCAGGAACTGCAGTGATAGGACAAGGATAAGCCTTCCCGAAAGAGGGGAAATTTAGGTTAGGTATTAGGAAGAAATTTTTTACTGTGAGAGTGGTGAGGCACAGGAACAGGTTGCCCAGGGAGGCTGTGGATGTCCCAGCCCTGGCAGTGTCCATGGCCAGGCTGGATACGGCCTTGAGCAATCTGGTCTAGTGAGAGGTGTCCCTGTCTATGGGAGGAGGGGTTGGGACTGATCTCTAGGGTCCATTCCAACCCCTTGACTTTCTGTGGTTCTATGTATTTGTTCACAGCTACTTGTTTCAAGATCAGATCCTGCAATGGATTCAGTGAGCTTTGTATGGGCAGGGCACCTGAGTTTGCCGAGTCCTGAAGCTGCCTTCCTGAAGTCAGAGAATTTGCACAAGAACAGGAGGATTTGGTCCATAAAAGGTAGTTTCTGAGAAAGCTCCCTCAGGCAGCACCAGCCCCATGGATCACTGTAAGGCGTGGTCTATCAACCATATTTCATATCAATGAAATGCTGGCTAATAAATGCCTTTTTCTGATTCCACTAGTAAGTAGAGGAATTTTCTAATTTGTCATGGTGCAGTATCTTTGTGATACATATTAAAGTCTAAAAGATAGTTAAAATGATAAAGCTTCATGTAATTTCCTGTTCATAACTTAACAGAAATCTGACCAAATTCTTAAACCTTTTCAGAGATTTAGATGCTGAATACAGAAGATAAATTCTGACTGGTATTTATAAAGCATATAATTGAGATATTAGTCTAAATCCCATTAATTCCAAAGGGAATTAAGTGCCACTGAAATGAAACCGTTTTAAAAATACCACCACTTATGTGCATCCCTAAGTATTATTAAAAGTTCTTACAGTTTGGCTCACTAAGTATGAATTTCATGAATGACAATTTTTCTATACATGTATTTTTGTAGGAAAAGCATCTTGAAGTGCTGGTGAGCTACTAATTTAAACCTGAGTTCTTCACTAAAGAAATCATTCAGGTAGGCACTCCCCAGGTAGCTACAGGTATTATGGATCCCTGCACTACTATTGCTCAGTGTGTAATTGGTTTCAGATGTAAAGCTGTGCAGATCAGCTATGTTCTCCAGTGAGAGGGTGTTCAGGTCATTCTTTACCACTGGAGAAAGTTTGCAGCCTGAAGTCTTAAAATTTCAGCTTTTTCCAAACCATAACCCTGGACCATAACCCTGCAGGTATTACAGTCCCATGGATCAGGATTAGACTTTGCCATGCTGTCACAGACAGGCTGAAAAGCTGGACATACATAATTCTGTTTTCCTAAATATTATCTCCAAGTTTTGAGAAGTGTCATACCAAGAGCATCCCTGACAGTTGGCTAAGCTAATAAGGAGGATCAGCACAGATCATTTGGGCTCAATACAAAACAAATTACATTGGTCTTTTTTTTATAAGGTTATTTACACTACTGCTCCTCAAATCCTGGTAGCTGATAATACAAACCCAGCACTTCTCAATTATTTCAGAAATCTCCATCAGTCACTGAGGAGGAGGAGCACAAGCAGGATGCACTATACCTTTTCCAGCCTGTGATGCAGAAGAATTCTCCTTTGGCTTAGGCTGCAAGTGTCCAACCAACGTGTACTGCTCAGGTACCTTGTACAGCTTATCTGGGCTGCGGGCAACTTCTTCTTGCATTGCCACCAGCGAGCGCTCAGACAGCACCGGGGAGTTGTTGTCATAAGGGGAGACATCTCCACTGGAAGCTTTGTTGGAGTCTGTGGAAGAATGTCTTTCTCCTGTGGAGTAGGAACCTTCTGACCGCAGCATCTCGGGGCTCCTGAGAAATTTTGATAAACAAACTACTGTTAATAAAAAAAATGTTTCATGTTCACAGTTACAGGTGCAGTTTGACATCAAGGCCAGGTTGGATGGGGGTCTGAAGAACCTGGCCTAGGGAAAGGTGGCCCTGCCTGTGGCAGGGGGTTTGGAATGAGATGACTTTTAAGGTCCCTTCCAACCCAACCATTCTATGATTCTATGATAATACAGATAAAATCAAATACAGGAGAATGGTCACAGCTGCTGAAATGAAAACACTACAGAAACAGTTACTGAGGTGGATTTTCAATGAGTAAAATTTTTGCCATGAAGTGGCCAGCAGAGGCCACTCAAAATCAGAAGATGTTGCTGTCAAGAAAGAAACGAAAAAACCACACAACTGTACAGTAAATCACAGGAAACTAAGCAGTGAATCAATTCCTTATGTTACCTTGACAATTTAGTTTGTGGCAACAATAAAGCTGAAGGCATGATCAGGAAGATTAGCTTGATGCTAAGCAGTATTCTGAAGTTTTACACAGAGAAATCAAGCACTCAGCTTGCCTTTCACACTATGAGAATGATCCTCTTCTAGAGACATAAGAAGGTAAATATTCTACAGGAGACAAACAGATGTATTTACTGTACTTATGATTGGGGCAACAAACAACTGGTTCTGCTGATACCTGCTAAAACATTTTTTACCCTTTTACCCTTTTTTTACCTTTACACCATCACCTCCATGAACTGCATTTAATTTTGACAAGAAAAGGCAAACACAACTCCCACCAAAGGGCCAAGGCTCAGAGAGACAACTCATTTTTGAAGTGTTCTGGGAACATTGATAGAGATTTCTTAACTGTCACAGTTTACTGTGCAGATAGAAGGCAGGCTGTGAGTCACTGAATATCACAAAGAATATGTAGAACTAGTCTGTAAATAAACATAACTTTGTTCTCCTGCTGTTCCTGCCTAACTCGTATTTCTATTACTCATTTTTCATTTCTCTGCAGCTTTTTTTATAGATGCTTATCTTTTGCCTCTCTTGAGTTAAACACTTCTTTCAGTGACCTCTTGCTAATATCTGTTTTAATTGAATGTGGTAAAACAGAAGTTCATTCCTGTAAATGTCTGAAAATGGTCAGCCCTTCTCAGAGTCAAATCCAAAGACAGCTTGAATTTAGTGAGAAGCCAAAACTCATTTTTTGCTATGTAACAATAACCCTGTTTCCAGACAAATGAAATAAAACTGAAGAAAGAAAATAAAGAAAACACACAGCTAGCCACAGCACAGTAAATATTAATACAGAAATCATGACAAAACTTTCAAGTTTGACACCACTTTCAAGCTGTTGGTTTTTTTCCCCTGGCTGATTTACATATTGTATGTCCCAAAAAACAATATGTATACACTTGACAGCATGATGATTATGTTATTCAATATTCCTATTTTTTTCAGTATGAAAGCAACCATAAAATGTTGGGAAATAATTAAATAATTGACAAAACTCTCATCGATAAAACCATCATTGGACTTTAACTGAGGCCAACTCAAAATCCAGAGCTGCCATTTGGCAAAGTTGCTCTGTCCCAGGCTTCTCAGTGCAGCATGATAATGCTGGGGAGTCTTGGATAAAAAAACAACCCAGCTTCAATTATGTAACTTCTCAACTAAACTTCTTACCTGAAAATTATTCCAACGTAAATTAATCTATAAACAGACACACACTGAAGAATTATAGTCTTTTAAGTATGTGTAATTCTATCATAAACCTTTTTTCTCTTTTTTTGCCACTTGCTTCTTTCTGCTCTTTTAAGTCCTAAAAGCCATTATGCAGTGATATGAGATTTAAGCAATGTCTGATGGTTTTCAGAAAAACTAGACAGACCTCTTAGAAAAGGGGAAAAATGTGGATATCTGCAGGTTTCCTAGGACCAGATGTCTTTTTATCCAGATTTCTAGACTGAATGTCATCTAAACCTCACCTGCCAGCACACAGACAAGTGTATCACCAACGGTAACAGCAATAAGGTTTATTGCATGTAAATCTTTGCAGTATGAAAACCTAACTGTGCTGAACAGGGCAAAGACAGAGGTAAACCAGCACTTAGCCATAGCAAGGTAACAAAAGGAATAAGGGAAACGGAAATGGAAATGAAAGAATGTGGGAACATACACTTGAGCTTTGTGAAACACTGATTTCATGTCTTACCTTGAATGATCTGTTATAGTCTACCTCTTCTCAAGACAGAGCTCCTTCTAAAAATTTATTTGAATGGAAACTTTCAAATCTTTGGAAAGATTTAAACATTCAAGTTTCTAAACTGATTTACAGCTTCTGCTGGTAAGCCCATACTATTTTTTACATACATATATAATATCACTTTCAAATTTGTTCACGTAAAATACCTGTAAAAATCAAAGGAACTGCTGTGGACTCCGTCAATCTTACTACAAGAAACCATCAAAATGGATGGAATACTTAAAAGCTGGAAATTGAATTCATACATTTGCAGCTTTACTGTGCTCTTCACAAACAAAATATAACACAACTTGCAAGAAGACTGTGGTTTGCCTCTTTGCAAATAAAGAATAAATTCTCACAAATTCCTTAAAATGAAGGTTTTGCATCTGTTTGCTTTATGGTTTGAGTTCATTAGCAAATGGATTTTTATTGCAATTCAAAATTCTTCTTCCCTTGGACAGTGAGATTCTCTACCCACACACTGGGGAAAAACTAAACTGGGAGGCAAACATAAATACTGTGCAAGATACCCACTTGTCTATATGCAATATATGAGGAAGGGCAGATTATGGTCTGCACAAAGAATAATAGATGATTATGTGCAATCAAATGCAGGAAGAATGGGAAGGCAAGTAAAGCTATTTCCCAGTGGTTATGAACTATGTTAAGGAAAAAATTTTAGAAGTGGCTAAGTACAAACGGAAAGATTTGAAAGTAGCAGAAGGAACCTACACCACATGAATTTATAAATACAATTTCAGGTTCCAAAACAGGCATCTTTCTATGAACTGATATTATCCACCGGAGTCCACTTCCATGGGTGAACTGGAAATCTGTTAATAATAATAATTACTTCTACTGAGGATAGTCATACTTTACTACTAGCATCAAGGTCATCAAAACAGGAAATCCCTTTCTGTTTCTGGCAGAAACCCTTTTCTGTTACACCTTAAGGCTTCTGAGTGGGAAAACAATTAGGCCTTCAAGAGGCAAATCATATTGAGTGTGATGGCTTGGCAGCACACAGCAGTAATTTCCACACATAATTTGAGAAACACAGGTGCTACCAACAAACCAGATTACTGTGGGATTATGATATGGTTGTTACTGTAACGGTAGAGGATTCAGTGTTTCAAGGAGCCTCTGCGGCTTTAAAAACTGCATTTACACATATTGTATCACCTATTATATGGCTTCGTCTTTGTGCCACAGGTCAGGATGGATTAAAACTCATCATCACAATCCAAAAACAGCCAAAAACTCTGTAACTTTGAAACTTATTACTGTAAAAGGACTACTAACCATGATATGCAATAAATAATCATAAGAAATAGATTTTATTTTTTGTTAAAGATGCTTCACCTTACACATGTAAACCCAAATTCCATTGTCATCAAGCCAACATACAAAAAATTGGGAAGTCACCCACAAAAGCACACTTCACAATTGCTGCCATTTGTAATTAGCGCTTTATCATGAACAACTTCCATAAATTCCCTGACACACTGTTCACAATGCTCAGCTCTTAAGAGAACTGAAAGATGAGGAACATCTGATTTGTCCTCCTCTGGGGAGGAAAAGGGACTGTGTTTTCTCTGTTAGATCAGAGCGAAGAAAGCATTTATAATGACAGCAAGAGCAGAAATGTGAGGGCAATTGCAAAAGCAGGACTTTCAAAGCAATTAATGTGACATTAAAATCTTAAAGTTGATTCTATATGCTATGCAGCCAACTAGCTCTTCTGATGAAGACTGTCTCAAGAATATGTAAAGTTGTTTGTTCCACAGATCCACATTTGTATCTTGAGCACGTGACCAGGCAATTTCCAAGAGCACTAAGGGTGTATTTTGGAGGCTCATTTTTATGAAATCAAGAGAAACATCTCCTTATTGTCTGCTGTCTCACATTTCTTATAGGAAAAATAAGCAACAAATTTGTAGCTTCAAACTTGAGATTATGTTCTGAAATACATTAATCTCTTAAGAGCATCACACTCCTAGCAATAACACTAAGTAACATTCCCTCCAATTGCCTGAAATATCTTAATCAAGAAGTTGCAACCACAGTGAAAACATACCTCATTAACATTAAAAATCACTTACATGACAGCAGAGTAGAAAAAAAAATGACAGTAAGTTTTTCCTATCTCAGTGATACTTCATCTGCCCATTACTGACAACACAATAAATTAGTACTAGTGCAGCTATATGCTCCTGTTTGGCTTCAAAATCTTTCCTTACAAAATGCCTTTTGCCTGTTGTAATCAGCTTTCCACAAAAGGTGCATTTTCTCCTGTAGGTGTGCATGCTGGCTAAAAGTAAGGAAGTTCAAGGCAAATTCAATTAAGATAACAGGACCTAACAATTACCTGTTACATCCTTAATGACTTGTGACTAACTTTTGCACAATTGGTATATATAGTCACATGTAGTAACATAAAATTTGATGTCTTATTATTATATAGATGGTGAAATCCAGCATGAACACTTCTATTAGCTTGAGTTAGAAATAATATGATCATTCCAAATTCAGGGGTGAAAGGAAGAAGTTTCTACACACTAGCTTATGCCACGTGATTTGCAGTGTCTCTCCTAACTGTAGTCTTGGCTTCTGGCAAATGTGAAACAAGTCTAAAAGACAGCTCATGTATCTCTAACTATTCTGCACTTATTGTGATTGAAATATACACATGGTTACTTGTCAGTCAGACATACTAGCTGAAATTATTTCACACAGAGAAAATTACCTCAAATCACATGATCTGTGATAATTTGCTACTATGTGTTATCTGTTCATGTGGTAAAGTTAGCAAACTAATAAAATCCTTTACAACACAATATATTCTGCACATATTTTTGTTTCCAAATTTTATAATTAAAGAAAGCTTTTTCCTCAAGGTGTAAATTACACTGTTTCTTGTGTACCTCTTCCTTTAAAGCCAGGCACACTATTACATTACCTCCAAATATACAATGTTAAGAGGGAGAGAAAAAAAATCATAGTTAACTGACTGTACAAATTCAATTTTAATTATATTCTGTATGCACTAGGCACTTTCCACAAACACAGGAAGACAAAGTCCAATATGTCCCAGAGAGTTTAGAGTCTAGAAACCCTCTTAAAAATTACTTAAAGCAAGTATGTCAAATTTTGTGATTTTTGGGTCTGACATATTAGGATTCACTAGAATAAAGAAAACGACTGTGTGGTCCCATGAGAAAGCCAGGAATCCTGTTAATCAGAATGTACAAACTCACAGCATTAAGGCACAAGGGTGCAGGCATATATACACCAAAGTCATATTGAATATATTATGTATCATAACTGCTATAGTGAGCAGCGTGATTTTTTTCTCTTCAGATCTTTCACAAAGCATACAATTAAATAATATTCAAAGACTCCACAGAGCTGCTGCTGTGGCAGTTGGCTTGTTCACAATGTCCTACACGCACAGGATAGGAAAAGCATGACAGAGTGATCAAGCAGCTCGCTGTGACAGTGTTAAGGCACTCTAGGGTGTGTTTCAAGGATAGTGGAATACATGCCTCCTGTTTTACTGAAGACTACAATAAACCCAAGACATGAACCAGCAGGTCACTAAAATACATCCTGTCAGATAATAGTGCACTGAATATTTTTATGTACATGTCATTCCGTTCTCTGCAGCAGAACACAATCTTTCCTCTGAATCATGGAAACAAGTTTTGTCTTTAGAAAATGCTGTACAAGAGTCATAATTCTTTGGCAGAGTCTGTGTAATAGGGAGGATATTCCTACTCCACTGTAGACAGTGCAGAAGAGCTGTGGAAAACTAGAACCTTTTGAACACTTCCAGTGGGAGATTGAAATTCCCAGCAGAAAAAGGGATGATGAAAAAACAGATTACTCACGATGACTGGGAAGCTTTCCTCCTCAGCAAATAGTCTACAACATCTGGGTCAGTCTCTAATAAGCTAATAAGCACTTCATTCTGTAAATCAGGGGAAACCTATGAAGACATAAAAAAATACTTAGTTGGAGTTTAATATCCTTTCACATACATTAATTTTGGTAAAACGCTTTATCTAAACAACCCAGTACATTTACAGAGAGTATATAAAATATTCAGAAGCTTCCACTTAAAAGAGAAATTTCATGTAACAACACATGAAGTAGGACTAAATATCACTTTGTACAATGTTAAATGCTGATTTACTGTTGAATAACCAGTTGGTATCCAGTTGGTTATTATATCTGGAAATAACTGTGGGATTACTTATATATCACAAAATACATATTACTTATATAGTCCCAAAAACTCCAGTTTAAGGTCCTCACTTCAAACCCCCATTCAAAGATCTGAGGACATTTAAAAATCTCCATTTCTGGCTCTCCAGCCACTCTGACCAACAGGCTCAGTCAAAATTTGTGTCACATTCTTTGGAGTTTGATCTTCTGATTTTCCAGCTTCCTCTTTACATTTCATATCGGGATGAACTTTCAAACCCCTTGACAGCTTCAGCTGCTGCAGGATACAGCAACATCTCCTGGGCAGGGAGCAGAAATGGCACCCCAAAACCTGCACAAGTAAACTTTGTGTTTCCAGCTGCACTTTACACAATTCTCATCAACCTTCAAGTGAGTTTTCCCACACCACGGTGCAACATTCAACTCAAACTTCAAAACACCAAAACAGATTAAACCATGCAAGAAACTTGAACAGCCCAGGTTCGCTCATGACAGATGGAACTGGATGCAAAATAATCTCAGCAAGGGGTCATTAGCTGGGCAATATATGTTTCTGGATGCAATCTGTCAGATTCTGAATCTCTTGACCTTCAAGTCACACTGCATGGGCCATTTGTTCCCCTGACATTTCCTGGGAAATACGAACAGAATTACTAATGTATTCCCCAGAGGAATATCTCATTTTGGGAGGTATTTAGGGAGTCAAGTTACATAAAAGGCATATTTCTTAAAATAAGGAAATAATTAGAAAATAAATGAAGATATGCATAATTTAATTGAAACTTACCCAAAATCTCTATGAAAAACTTGTGTAACCACATACTCATTTTTTAAAAATTGTATTCAGTCTCTGAACTGGAAAAGTATCTTACTGATGGTCACTGATATATTAGTCTTGAAACAAATTTTTTTAATAGGAATATATTTTTGCAAACCTGGTGTGCTGTAACTTCTCCATTTAGACAGAGTTTCTATACACTAGAAGAAATTACAGATAAATTTCGATGGTAAAACAGAATCCACACATTTTTGTCTGTAACTTACTACTCAGCTTTATTATCAAGTCACTTGTAAGAAACTACTGAGAGAACTTCGTGAGAAAAATAAAAATACATCTTGCATTATTAAAAAAAAAAAAAAAAAGATAAATCAGTCTTTCATTCCATCAAAGCGAATCTGAAAAAGTTCCACCAGAACCTCAGTTCCAACAGAAAACATCTATGAAATCCAAACTTAACACTTCCATTGAGTCATAGGACTTCTACTTGAATATGCAAGTAGCTTTGTTCTGGTGGTCTCCTTGCTAGCTACCTACTGGGTTTGGGGCTTTCTCCTGTGCAGCAATTTTCTTCAGTTCAGTTCAGTAACCTGGCAAGTGTAGAAATTATTTGTGTGCAATTGTAAACTTACAGAGAACTACGATATCAGTATCTCAGGAAGATGTCACCATTAACTATTACTGAATTAATTGTTTAACTGGCAATTGCACCTGAATAGATGGATGAGAACTTGAAATTCAGGACAGAAGGGAAGCCAAGACACTGCTGAAATAACAGCTCTGGAGGATGTACAGGGACGTATCAGAGGGCTCTAGGGTTGCTGGGACTCCAGCAGAGTACCAGATATTCCGAGCCTTTGGGGCTGGGTGCTACATGAGAGTCACAGCTGCTAAGACACAGTAGGGTGGAGGGAGCCTTGCAGTGTCCCCTTTGTACTGTCCCTTGCCAGTGATGTGGCACAGAAGGGCAGCGTGTAGTGGGAAGGCCACAGTAGCCTCTAACATAAAAATATGAAATCTCACACACTCTGTAGCACTTCTTTGCAGCAGGGCTGGATTTGGGCCCTAGGAGATGAAATGCATGACCAACCTGCTGTTGTCCATCCTTCAGGCCAAGTCAAAGCCAACAAGATGAAGGGTGGTTGAGTTGTGCCTCCTTGCATTCAGCTGCTGGACATAGCTCAGAGACTGGCAAAGAACAGCCCTTTATACATCCCCATAAAACATTTTAATGCATTCCTAGAACTCACTGAAATGGGCAAGATTTGGATATGAAACTGATTATCATCACTGAAATCAGTGAAGCATGGTCAGATTCCATATTCTATAAGAAATGCACTTTTACATGTTACTGATGTTAACAACAGTTACTTAATAAAAATGGTGCTCAATATCCTGAGTTGTTCTGACAAATAGAACCTCTCTGACTCACCAGTATGTCAGAATTGTTCTGATATTGCAGTCTGGGTACCCCACCACATCCTGGTTTCCTAGGGTTTGGTTCACAAATGTTGTTCCAGTTTCAATGCTGAAACCAATCAGTTTTATAACCTCCCCATATATAAAAGCAACAGAAAGAAAAAAAACCCAAACACAAAAGCATCGCCAATACGCTATTTTATGTCTGTTGCTGAATGCTTAAGTCCAGATGTTCTTTTTTTTAGTAGCATAAATGTCAAGTATAAACAGTAAAAGCTACTCTGGAAAACAAAAGAAAATTTTTTCCCACACTTCATTTAACCTTCAGATGAAAGTGCAAGCACTGAAGAGATGAAGGATTAAATCCATCAGAATTAAAAAAGCCCAGATGCAGGTCAGTCTAACCTTAGCCCCATCCTTTTCACATTGAAAGTCAGAATGCGTGCCTAAGTTATATATACTGAGACGTGCCTGTGCTGTAAGAAGTTCTTAAAGAGAAACAACAATAAGAACACTTCAAGTATTGCAAGCATTCTTACTCAAGTATTATCTTAAACTTGACAGTGCCATCCACACTCTGGGCCCAAGAGTGCAGTTCTGTCACTTTCTTTTCCTGATGTGGAAGGAAAAATAGCACCTAGCATCTTCCCAAACTGTGAAAAGAACTAAAAAAAATCCAAAAAATAAAATGACTGCAAGTGTCTCACTGGTACAAGAGTAAAAATAAAAGCAAGGAAAACCACAAAGAAGTTCATCTGAGGCTACGACATCTAAGGCAAGGCTCATGACTCCTTTCTCATGCTCTACTCCCTGCTGAAATCAGATGGACATCTTCCATTTACAGCACTGCGTGGCCATCAGCCCACAGTTCAGGCTTGTCCATCTTCTTCCAACAAGGTCTCCAGCACTCAGCTTTGCTGAAGGACTGAAGTTTTCCAGAGTGCTCTTTCTGCTTTGGGAACTTACCTCCTCAGTGTAACATATGGTGCTGCTTAGCCTCAGGACACAATTTCCACTTTTCCAAGACTACTGCTTTTGTTACAATGTCTATTTTTACTAAAATGAAGACAGAATAGTGCCCACCACGAGGTCTGACTGGCCTCTGCTACCCCAGAGCAGGGCTCTCTCAGGCACAAGTCATACTGAGCTAACCTACAATTTTGTACACAAAAAGAGCATAAGATAAAGCCACAGAATGAAATATTCAGGTAACTGCTAGGTATGAGGAAAGTGATCTAAACTGCATCTTTAGTAAACAACATGTCCAAGTCCAAGGCCATCAGCCTTCTTATAAAGAACTTCCTTGCTTCAGCAAGAGAAGAGAAGGCAACTCAGAAACTACACAGATTTATGTTTTATTCCTTTTACCCAACTAACAAATGAAAAAGCTTTGTCCTTCCTCTCCATCAAACTAACAAAAACATCTCGGGTAGGGATGGCAATTCCTTAAATTAACCAAGGATCTCTTAATCCCTAAGGAAAAACTGTCTTCCTGTCTTCCAAAACTGAGATGCAAAAGATAATTTTCAGTCTTGTCCGTGTATACAACTGAATAGCCAATGCCATCATTTCCACAATCTTCTAAACAATATACCCTTATCTACACAGAAACCATTCCAAGCAATATATAAGTACACATTTTTAATATTTTTACTTACTGCAAATCATTCTCCTTGCTAGAAGACTACTCTTTTTTTTTACCAATAATTACTGATAAATTATTTACCTAATTTAATGCAGCTTCTACAGTTTATTCCATCCTCATCTACTCTAATATCAACCAGGTATTTTCTCATTTATCTTACAAATGCATACAAGTAATATGAAAAAATATCCACCCACCATGAAAAGGGCTTCATAGTTTTCAATCATCTTTTGCACGACAGCTATGATAGCAGTACTCTCTTCAGCTCGAGCTGAGCTCTGAACTGAGAATTCTTTGTCTGTAGATTTCTGTTTGTGCAACAAGTTAGGGCCAAAGATGGTGGCCAGGTTAAGCGATGTCATTTTGTTCCCAGTGATCTAGAAAACAGAATAAAAATGAGGTGGGGTCTCACAGGACGTAATGTATACAGATATGTGTATATACACATTTACACACACTCTCACCCCTACACACCCACACATAAACACACACTCTCTCTCCCCCCTGATTTGGCAGATATTTCATTTATCAAACCCAAAACCTGGTGCTAGTCAAAAACGAACAACTTTTAGAAAAGCTGAAACACCTTGTTTTGAATATCTCTGCAACAAGCACTGTAGATTTTCTGGATATATTTTCAAGTGGATTGGTCGAGTAGAAGTGGTTCCTGCCCTTAAATCCCCTGGAAGCTGGACAGTGACATACTTCTGAACTCAGAGAAACCTCCCTCCTACTTCCCTATCTCAGCACATTAATGTCTCTTAGGATCAAATATGGAAAACTCCTGGCTTTGTCAAGTAGCACTCTCAATCTGAAACATATACAGTGATCCTTTTCGATGCTTAAACTGTTTAGATAATTAAGGAGCAGGCTCATTGCTTTTGTTAGTATTTTCCTGTATTTTTACTTGTTTTCTAGAACATGCCAAATGTTTACAGGTTAGGTGGATTTTTTACTTTGTTGGGTTTTTTACCTTTTTTCCTATTTTTATAAATCTGTGCTCAAAGAAGCAACAGTAACCCGAATTTTGAGGAAGTAGAAAAATTCATACTAGACTAGACAGGAATTATCTGAAAAATATATCATATGCATTATTACATCAAAAATTTCATTGTCATTTTTGTTACTAGAATATGTTTCTCCCCTTCTATTCTTTCAACAGAGCAAAAAGTAGAGGTCCTGGAACTAATAACTTTTAAGAAAAACATAAGGAGGCACCAATAAGAGGTAATAAAAAGAGAATTTCAAGAAATGAGTTGTACAGAATGGATGTTTTCAAAGCAGTACTTTTAAAATTTTTGAAGCTGATCATTCACCAAATACTCTAGTCAAAACTGCACTGACTGCACTTGGTTTATTTTTTAAAGAGCTCAACTAGACAGCACAGAAATGCCAGTAAGAAACAACTTGTCTTTTTATTGGTAGGAGCACTGTGTAATGTTGGAAAGACATCTGTACTAAGTAGGTGCCTGGGCAGACATAGCAAACATGTTGGCTCTTTGTTTAGAGACTCATCCCAGCATGACTCTGGAGCAGCACACTCCCTGATTTGTACACCACTGAGCACCCAGCTGTTTCTCGGGTGACCTGCTTTTGAAACTCCGTCCGAGTTCCAAGCCACCAAGGATGCACAGGCATGCGGTGCCTCAAGTGTGCCAGGGCAGCCTCTGGCTGTGCCTGGATCTGCATCTGCAGGCTGTTTGTATAAACAGTCAGCCTTTTCTTAAGGGCAGCCTCAGGGCATTCTTAAAAAACGTTGTAAACATTTCCACTGAAATTAACTGAATGAGTAATTTTAACAAAGTTAGTCATCCATCTTCATGTTCATGAGAGAAGGGCTGTTGAAAGAAATCCTGAAGAGGGCCTGTGTGCCAAAGCTTGGCCATTTTCCTTCCAGTGACAGCAAACAGTGTGATAAAATACCTTCTCTTGCCCTGAATGCCTTTATTCACTTAATTATTCATAAATGGTTAAAACAATTGTGAGCAGAATACTGTATTATCTATAAAAGGTATCCAGTTGCACATAATATTCCTGATACTTACAATACTGTCAAGATAGCTTACAAAAATTGGCCTTGCCAAAATACCTGTGGCAAAGCTGATGCACAACTGTTGACCCAAATCAACTCTGTTAAGCAGCATCCCCTAGCCCTGCAACAGGATCCTCTTGGGTACATTCCTGAACCAATAGAGAACTCTTTGCAGGACCAGGGGGACCATGACCTTAGCTGGCTTATACATGTTTTTAAGCACAATAAAACTGTTACAGGCTGCTCTTTCTAAATGCTTTCCATCACAGTGATACAGCTTTTTATCAACTCCTTGCTGAGAACAAAAATAATAGCATTTAAAGTGGATTTAAAAGTGAAATAGGCCTTGAAGTCACATAAAAAACACTGGACTTGAGGCAGAAATTTGGCAAAGCTAAGTCTCAAAATGCCAGTTGTTAAATCCAGACGACTACAAAAGGTGTCAAAATTTGACAAAATCAGCAGGATTTTTATCTGGAAGACAAAATTCTCTAGGAGTTTCAGAAAAGTCTCAGAAGAAACCTCGGAAATATTCTCTGCTGCAGCTCAGGGGACTCAGAAATCCCTCCCACAGATCAATCAGTACAATTTTGTCAAGCAGTGACAGAATGTATTCATTTCATTCAGTTAACGGAGCTGCCACCTTTTGCACTGCAGCCTACCAGTTCAGGCACTTACTTCCCTGGAAGGAAATGGGAAGCCTGGATTTTCAGGTCTTCTCTAGTGGGAATGGGCACAGGTGAGAATGCTCAGGGCTAGAGCTCAACCCCATGGCTCTGGGCATTCCTGTCTCTGTGGGGTGAGTGCACACCAAACTCTCCACTGAATTTGGTCCAGACTGCAACAGTTAAGGAGGCCAGACAGAAAACAGGCAAAGATGAACCATGGCTCCAGCTAGTGATGAGGTCTCAGTTGCAAGGATACCGCAGGAGCTCCTGTCCTCTGTTTTTCATTTTTCACTACCCAGTGCACACAGGGAAGTTAAGGGAACCAAGAAGTGAACTGCTATGTACAAAGGTCATATAAAAAAGCAACAACAGAGAATGCAAAGAAAATGAAAAAGCATGTTCTTGCATGCCTGACCTTTTCTGAGTACTTTTTCCATAGAATATAATAGGATAAAACAAGGCAGTGGGGGAAGGATGGATGACATTAGATGTTCATGACAGCAAGGTTGGTACACTGTGAATCTCCCAAAGGAAGTGGTAGATGCTTTACTGCTTAAGTCATACAAAAATTAAACTTTCACA
Source organism: Origma solitaria (assembly GCA_013397895.1). Lineage (NCBI taxonomy): Eukaryota > Metazoa > Chordata > Aves > Passeriformes > Acanthizidae > Origma > Origma solitaria. Next base: position 911,022 of record VZRL01005690.1, read on the forward strand.
GACCTACGAACATAGTAAACAACTAAATGGCAGAAATGCAGGCAAACATTAAACCTCTCCCATATTTCAGGGGTGTGCCACCATTGTGTATGTTTCAAGGCCTCAAAGATCTCTTTTCAAACCATGAATTAAGCAAAGTCAAAGGACACAAGTGACTTACCTCTTGGCCATCCTTGTCCCTGGTGTCTTCTGCATGGCCAGCTACTGTGGAGAGGAACTGCAGCAGCCGGTGAAGGGTATCGCAGTTACAAGGAGGTAGAAGATAAATGAGAAGCTGTAAGGTGCTTAGCTGCTCATCTGGCTCTAATACTAAGAGGGGAGAAAATATGTTCTAAGAAAACCACTCCAACTAACCTAAAAGCAGAACAAATATACTGTTCCCAACCCAAAGGAAGGTACAGGAATAGCTTTGTTTAAGAATAATTTTCATTACAACATCAGAAGAAAACGAGAAAACTTTGAGGAAACGTCAGAATTGTAACAACTACTGTTATGGGATTTTTGCCTTAATTGGTCAACATTTTGCTCACAAGTTCATAGGATCTTTTCTCATCCTATTAGAGAGTAAAATCCCTGTTTCACAATCCATCAGTCTTACTGGACTCAAATATTCTGCTTATTTTTCTACTTCCTCCATTCATTCAGGTATAGCTACTGGTATATGCAGTAGCTGGCAAGCATTCCAGTCAGATTTATGCTTCAGCAATTTTTAATTGGTTTTGTTACAATTTTTCATCTTGCAGAGGTACCTGGATATTGGAAAAGCACCCAGAGATATAAAGGACACTCTGCAACCACCACCACTTGAACCATCCACCATCTAAATGGTAGCCAGTGACAAATGTGGGACAGAGGCAGGACCTCAGACATGAGGGCTAGAAAGAATCTGAAGAACATTATACCAGGCAGCTGCTTAAGCTTGAAGGCTACAACTTTACTTTTTCCTAAATCCTTGACAGTCTGCAGTCAGGTCTCAGGCAACACAATTGGGAGTACTTAATATGATGGCTTTGAGGACCATTAATTATGAAGAAACTTGAATTTTTGAAGCTAGGTTGGAATTTTGGTCAGTGGACAGATCTAAAAATTTTAAGATAGGGAGATTCAAATGGGAGTCTGTGACCTGGTACTGCTGAACCAATGACAGGGTCAGGTTTTAATCGACAACAAGAATTACATCCTTACAAATGCAAAAATATGTGCATTTAGTGAAATCTTTGTTGTTCTAGTTTTCTGGATCATTCTTACACAGTATAAAAACAAAGAAAATACCTCTGTAAATTTATAATAAAGAATATATTATATTATTTATATTATATATACACTATAGTATGGTGTATTACATATATACACAATCATATATTAAAATATATTCTATTCTTTAGAGTATATCATACAAATATTTGTTGCAAATCAACGCTAAAGCATTAAAGGAACAGAATAAAAGAAGGCTATTAGTAGAGATCAAAGAATTCAAATAGGTTAGCTTTTGAAAATTGATAAACCAAGACGTTGTAGAGCTCACAGAGAGTGTTGATGAAAGGTGTATAAAGTTCTCTGGTGAGAAGTGGGTCAGGCATGTCACGCAGAAATTCCTTTAATAAAGCAGCAACATCATGAATGCTGTGCTCTTCATCTAGTACAACATCTATGCCTCGGTCAAACTCTTCCCGTAACTGAAAAAGATCATGAGAGAAAACCACAGTCACTTATTGTCCCAACTAGAACATCCCAACACAGAAAATCTTTCAAGAAGTAGATTTACTCATTTTCACTTTCAGGATTGAGCATGACTAGCTTTTAGTAAGGTCAAAGATATAATTCATGTCTAATTGCTGCTTATTCCATGATACATAACTGAAGGTTTGTACCACATTGTAATAAAATATTTTTTTCCAGCTAATATACAACACCCTTGTATGAAAAAATGTGTCCAAGTATAATTTTTGCAGAAATGCTAGATTCATAGCAAAGGCAGAAACCAAAGAGAATAAGGAAAATTGCAAAAAAGGCTTTCTTATACCACCTCACTGCATTATCCCTGGAACCAAAAAGGCTAAAATTGCGTATCATAACATTTACAATTTTGTACAAAAAATTAGTAAGATAATGTTAATATCCACCAAACTCACACTTCTCTTGTCATTTAAGACCCTATGTGAAGATAGGCAGCAAGCAGACAGGTTCACTAAGACTCGACAGCATTCATCCACACACACCTTGTTCTGCCTTCCTTATTTAGTTACATTCATTAATTGATCATCATTACGGAGTTCACGAACAGCAAGCTAACATCATTACAAGGTATTGCTATTTTTTTTCCCACTATGGTCCTCAGACAAATTCTCTATAATTGAAAGGCATTACACTTCCCAAAGGCAGAAGCAAAGCCTCTCCCAAATCCTGGACCCCTTATGAAAAGATAAAAGCCTGCCCTTCTCAGGGATCTTCCAGCACCAAGAGCAGAATACTTTCCTCAGGCTGACAGCTTCACCTTTTACTCTCTTTTCATTTTGAAAACAGTCAAGAGATTTTTAAATTATTTCCCAGAAAGAATATGTACCTTTGCTAACATTATGAGGTATCATGATGTCATACTTATCTTCTCAGAGAGTGATTAGAGCTAAATCTTATAAACAAGGAAATGTGAGGTTTCTTCACGAGGAATATTTCAAACATACCAAAAAGAGGAAAGAAGCTAAGTCACAAGCAAACTGTATGCCTGTGATAATTTGTGGCAAATCTTGATCACATGCAAATCTATCTTGAGTGTGAAAATCCTGTGTTTTCAGCTGAAATTGTGCCTTCATAATGGGCGTGAAAGGTATTCACTGAAAATCACAGCCTCCATTCTAATTTATTAAGATTACTTCTAACATTATTAATATCAGTCATTACTACTAATGAATAATTATGCCACGAAGGCCAGAATATATCCTTTATCTAGTATTATGCTTTCATTTAGGGTCAAACATTTTCCAGTGCTAACCTGGGAACTTCATTCCCAGCTAAATTCTACTCTCCAGGCTGGTGACAAATGCAGAACATCCCCACGGAGCACCATAAATTACCTCAATCCAGAAGATTGTTTCTGCACTTAGTGCCCAAAAGCAGCTGAGGAAACAGATTAGCACTGCATCAGGAATTTGGACTTCCAAATAGCTGCCTAAATCATAAACTGCTGTTAATGTCTTGAATGTGGCATTTCTAATCTGATATCCTGTGAGACCTACAGAGATGTCCTAAGCAGTAAAACATCATATAACCTTTGGTGAGATGTGGCCACATTTCAGGCCCAGGTACCATGGCTGTTGAAACTATATATTTTAAGTTTCAACTTTAAATCTTTCAGACTCCATTTACATGGAATGCTTTCAGACTTTTGGAAACACACCTGGTGAACTACAGCATCCACTGGATCTAATGATACAAGAGGTGAGGACATCTGTGCTGGAAGAGGGACTGGGAGAGGAGAGCTCCAGCTATTTCACTCTTCATCCTCTGGGCTGAAGCTGCCACAACGTTGCAAGGCGCAGCATCAAGGGTTGCCCACCCCAACCTTGGCAAAAATGCTCTGCTCAAGCATCTGTTCTGGGCACAAGATGGTATCTGGCATCCTGATGCACCAGATCTACCACCTTGAGTCAACATGAGCTCAGGAATCTTTCTCCCACACCCCACTGAACGTGAAGGAGGAGGTTTACAAGAGATGCACGTGTTCTAGATTTTCTCTTGCTGCTCACCAGTGAAAAACCCCGCTGGCACATGCATTTACTTACTTATGTATTTACTGCAACAAACTACAGTTGAAACAGGACATTTTCTAACTGGGGAAGGAAGGAAAACAAAATGTGCTTACTTTCTACACAAGAAAAACTAATGAACAGCTGCAAAAGCACACCAAAATCTGAGTGCTGGGTTTGGCTTTCTATGGTTCAGAAAATGACTGGAATTTTAATTGAATCCAGACTTTCCCAAGTGTTCATGTTGACAGCATTTATTACTGTAACTACAAGGGCCAAGCTGGTGCTTCCTTGTTGTTTAATGAAATATATCAGTTTACCTAGTTCAATAAATTAGTCCATGTAATAAAAAACATAGATACCCAAATCTCTTGATTTCCTCACCTTCTGAAAACAGAATAAAAGGAAAAGTGGTGAAAGTCATTGATGTTCAAAGTAAGGCTTAATTTACAAGTAAATGATGGAAGCTTTCTGCTTTGTCCCCAGAGGTATGATGCAATTGTACTCACCCCTAAATGATAATATATGTTTTGTCATTAAAGTTTGCAATGCAAATGTGAGGCAACTTCAATACTTTATCTAGTTCAGTGTTGATCTGCAAACTGCCTCTGCAGATGTTTTTTTAGCTTGGTGTTACACCAGCTATGCAGGAATAGAAACTGCTGGAGAATAAGCTACAAATCAGTAGGGTATACTGTCCTACCATCAATTCAGTTTAGCTATTCAAGGTAACTTTCCAGAGTGACAAAACATTACATTCTGAAGTTTCTGCATCTTTTTGCAAAGATCTATAACTTCTGGGATCTTTTGCTTTTTTTTTTCTGTTTGATGTTTTTGGTCATACTTCCTGAGAGCAGTGTTTTCCTGTAACTTTTTATCCCTTCCTTATGTATCATGCAAACACTAACTGCTGTTCTCCACTGCTCTAATTCAACATGTATTCCCAGCTTCTGGGAAGAACAATGCAATATCTAGGTAGGTATACCTAGGGATTAACACCCACATCTGACTTTGTCTCTGGAACCTAATTGTATACTATCTTTACTTTTTCATAATTTGGCTGGGACTGAGACTTGGAAGGGTCTGCTCTGACCTTGAAGACTAGCAGGGGTAAAAGGAAGGTGATATTTAGGAGCAGCAATCTTAGGGTCAAAAGAGATTGTTCTGTACTTGCATGTTTTCTCATACCGTGAGTTTTCCAAAAAAGATTTACCGTTTGAGTTTACTTTGGGAGCTTCAGCTGTTTCTGAGATTAAAGGAACAGCCAAGATTTTTTTTTTCCTACAGTGTGACCTTTGGAAAATTTCTTCACTGTAGTTTATTTGGATCTCCAACGCTGTGCTACTTTTACAGAGCAAAACATACAGAGCCTGTTAACCTGCTGAGAGCCTGACAAGGATTTCACCAGATGGAAAAGATACTGGAAATGGCCTGTTATGAACCATCAAGAAACCAATGAAGTCACTGACCCAGAAAGCCTAAATTTCACCATGCTACAGATGGTGAAGAAATCACAACAAAAGGAATCAGATTTGTTTGTATCACGGCTGATGAAGGAAAACCATATCCATATCCACTCACCTGTCTTACTCTCTTTTTTGAGCTTCCAACTCTGAATATTCCTACTGTCTGGAGACCTGCAAGTGTAACACATCATAGCACTGTTTTAATGTTTAATTTTCTCCTGAAAATTGCACTGAACCAAAGCATTCTGAGCTATGTGTGTACTTAAAAGAATCAAAAAAAAAAGCAACATATTTCTCCACAAACTTGTACTTACCATGTTGAGGCAAGACTCAGCTGTGATTAAGAAGCCATCCAGTGTGGTTTTTAAGGATCACACTTAATCTGAAAAATGGCATCTCTGTGACATTTCTTGTCATGCCACTTTGGTAGTGCCACTGCTATGAGGAACAGAGATATGCAGAGGCTGAAGCACTGCTCAGGGTTTGGAGGTGTAACTTCCAGGACTGACATCAAAGGAAACAGGCAGTAAAACAACTAAATACATGGGCATTGAGTTGTGTCTTTGGATACAGGAAGCAGTTGGTGTTTGGGGTTACTCACTGGCTCTAAAGTGAGTTTCCTTCAAAGGTACATAAATAGGGCACTCAGGCAGACTATGAAAGGGAAGAACTTTAACTGGGAGTTGTGTGCAGTTTATAAGCTAGAAACAGCTATTATTTAGAGGGAAAGCTATAAAGAAGCATTGTTGTACTTTAGGTGAAGTGCAGAAGTGTGTCATTTAGACTTACAGTGATTAGGAAATTCGTATTGTCTGCTATTTCATAAGAAATCACTTAAAACCTTCTTCTAGCCCTGTAGAAAGCCACTACAAATACAACAAATGAGAATATGATAATATGGTTCTTGAATGGACATATGCAAACTAACAGGACCTGAAAAATTTGAGAGATGACATGGTCTTTAGTAATGACAATGGGATTGGAATTTTAGAGCCTTAAGATGCTCTAAAATAATATCATTTTACACGGTTACACATTTTTGCAAAAATGATGAAATTATCTATAAGTTTAGACGTTTATGGTCTAACAAGGGGTACTCTGCAGCTCTCATCTCTGACATACAGGAGATGTTAAATAACCTCATGAAACAAATGCCTTTTGACAGCCACTAGGCTACATTTGCTTGCTGGAGATGTGTCACCTTGAGCAGTGTTTGGAGTTACAGATTTTCATCAGAGAAATTCAGATAGGATTCTGCTTTTTAGTTTATAGTCCTAACCTAACACCTCTTTTTAAATTTTCTCTCTTTGGTTAACAGAAAATTACACTGATGGGCTATCATTTAGTAAACCCAGGAACACTGGCAGGGAATAATCTGAGATGGAGATATACACACTGAGCAAAACCTGCAGGCTGCTAACCAGCTCCTACACAGACATACAGCATTTGTTCTATACTGCAGGTCTACAAAAAGTCAAGCCTTTATATCTCTGGGACATGATCCCAGGGAAAACAAGGAAGGTGAACAAGGACAGGGGCTTTTATGTCTAAAAACATAACCATGTTTTGTCATATAATGTTCAAAATTATCCTTTAAAGCATTAATCAGAAACAGCTGGTGATTTGTTGCTGAAAAATTGACCTAAAGGACTTATGCATACAGGTAAGTATTTTCAAAATCAGCAACTTGGCCATCATATAGCCTGGAGTGATGTTGCTACAGTGTCCATCTTCTATAATCTTCTCAGTTCCAATGACTGTCTTGTGGACAGCAGATTAAATTGAAAATTGAAGAATTTGCCCCAAACTATATCAGGTTATTGCATTGTGGTATATTATAGTTAATTCTTAAATACTGCAAAATAACTCATCATAAATTTCCTTTAAAAGGAAACTTCAATGCAAAGTAAATATTTTACTGAAGAATGTCATATAGAAAAGAATCTTTGTTATGACAGTGGGTTAAGGAGATTTAAAAAATTATCACAGATGATCAAGTGACATAAAATCACAGCATCCAAATGATACTCAGCTGGATGGCTTTTTTGGTTGACTCAGATACTTTTACGCTCTCGAAACTCAGCTACCTTTGCTTGAAGGGATGTAAGTCATTAATCTCAAACTTAATCATCCCATACCTACTTGCCAGCCACGGTATCTAATCTCTGTAAAAGACTAACAATGACTATCTTTTGCAGTGTTCCTTTATACATTTGTAAGGAACATAGCTTTCAATTATGGATTGTGAAAGCTCAGCATTGTTGTTTAAATTGCAGTCCCTCATCTGCAAAAGCCTTTCATTCAGAGTCAGTAAATGATTCCTTGCTGGTGAAATTAGCATCAAATACATAATTTGCTGTTGCAGTCACCATTATTTTATGGTTTGTTTATTATCTGGCCCTGTGATAACTCCATCTTGCTGTGGCCAAGTATTTCAATTATCATTAAAAAACTTTACAAGACTAAGATACATTGGCAGAGATGGTGAGCAGATACCTAGACTGACTATTGTTTCTGCATTACTTAAAGCTGTGGGAGGTTTGTGTCTGGACAATCATGAAGACATGAGAAGAATACTGGCAGGAGTCTATAATTTCCTTCAGAGAGAGCAGGCCTGAGCCTGAGGCTGGTCAGGAGGAATCAAGCCAGAGACAAACTGAGTATTCAGCCTTCAAGCCTTTCAGTGAACAGAAAGAGGCTTCTTGGAGCTTAATATATATTTAGCATGGAATTCTTTCTTATTCTGAGCCTCCATCTTCAAATATCAAAGGTCTTGCACTACAGTATAAATTGTTCATTTAGGTCTCACACCTTAAGATCCATTGGTTGAGAAGAATTGACTCCAGACTGACTGGCACATTTCAGACTTTTTCTTCTCAAAATACTGGTAAACCTGGGGGTGTGAAGAGCCATTTCTGCAGAGCTGAGCATCCCAGTAAAAGATGAGCGACCTCCAGGAAACACCTCTGTCCCTATGCTCTCTGGGCCAGCCTGCAAGCTTGTAGCATACATCTTTAGTTTGGGAAGTTATCATCTAAGTAATTACTTGTGAGGCAGTATCTTTAGCAAGAGGCAAAACAAGAAGGAAAACGTCTAGCTTTCAAAGATGTCCTTGCAATTGGAAGTGTATACTTGCTTCTCAAAACAGGCATTTATTTATATTATAGTAAAAATATACATGCCACTCCTGGGAAAACAAAATATTCTTACCATGCTTTTCCAAGTGCTGGCAGCAACTATCTACAAGCCGGGGAACCTGCCGGTAAATAGGGTTCAGGCTCAGTTTCTTATCTCTTGCCTTTTCTTTCTTGCTCTGGGCTTCTGCTGGCAAGGAGAGCTGGAGAGCCTCCAACAACCTTGACTGATTGTCATCAAGATCTGTAATAGAGTCCACAGACATCGCGCCCTGAAAAATACACACACATGAATAATCAGCAGGGCTGGGGAAATCTCAGCGTCAGGGGACGTCCAAGAAAGACTTTTGCATACCTGCATTTTAAACAAGCTAATATAAAAATACGATTTGCTACAACATTTTTATAACTTAATGAAGTTATAATACCAGTGTAACGGATGGGGAGATCACAATGGTACCAATGTTATTCTGATCATAATTCAAGGAATACTAATTAAAATATTGAAGAAAATAATTTGCTTTCCACTCACTCACTCCGTTTTTACTGTTGTAAGCCTGCACATACTGCAGGGCAAGGATGAATCACGGTTGGTGGGTGAACCTCAGCAGTACCATATTCATGTGCATGGAGATAATAAAGACATTTTTAAATCTGATTGCCTACTTCTTCTGTAGTTTGGACCATTGTATCAGTGAAACTTACGCAAAATTATTTACAACCATACACCATGTACAGTTAACAGTTTATATCACAAATACATACAGCTGTGGAATTTGAAATAATCCCACATTATCACAGAATAAAGATACACCAGAGAAGTTGAGGGGTAATATTTTTTTAACAATTCTAGTTCATGTTGATGCCTAGAAGTAGACTACCTGAAACAGAGGCCAAAACAAATTAGGAGTATAAAACACGGACAACTTTATTCGAGGCCTTCGAGGTACATTCAGACAAGCAAAAGCCCCCCTCAGGGACTACACCCAAAATGGACGACTGGTCACGAGCCCTTCACCTTTTATAAATTCTGTCCCATTAGCATATTGGCCCTTAATTCTCCAACCACACCCCTAGGTAATGATGTTCACCACCCCAGGCCTGCTCCCCCCATCTCACTGTTGTTTACATATTTTCAGGCTCTAGGGCAATGAACATGTCCTTGAATCTGTATTCAGAGAGCCTTGTTTTGGCTAAAAGTTCTGGGAACAGAGGATTTTAGCACTTTGTGAGAAGCACAGAACTACAGCAAATTACAGGTACATGAAAAGCAAAAAAACTAGATACACTGAAGGCATCAGTGTAGCTTAGTATTTTAAAATCATTAAAATTCCAATGAAAGCTTTAAAAGCCAGGTTTGGACTACAGCAAGGTGCAGAAGTTCAGGAGTCTGTAAAGGATAAGGCAGCACAAGCAGCAGGAGGTTTATGGCAAGTTTCAATGTTCACACTTGAAAAACAAGGGTTTTTTTTCAAACCAGGAGATTACTGTCACTTCAAAACTACCATTTCTCTCAATTGCTATTAAAATTATGAGGCGCAAACAATCTAGGGGACGTGTAAGCTTATGAATAATAATAAAACTGAAAGAAAAATTTCAGGCTCTATTCTCACTAAAAATATCTCTTGTAAACTATTTTCTTTCTTTCCAAAACAAAGCACAAATTACACTGTAACATAAAATATACTGTACAGGAATGCAGCATGTCATCCTAAGAAATAATTAAGAAAATGGAAATTCCTACTCAAAACTTTGCTGACAACTATAGCTTGTTAAAAAGCACACTGTTCTGCTGACAGGTATAGATTGCTAGTGTGAACTCTACATCTGTTTAATGAGAGCTGTACAATTGCCTACAAGGGAATTTCAAGCTCTAGAAGTATTTTCTTACATCAACCTAGCCAACTGAACTTTATGAAGGTTTCCAATTCATAGGCAAAACTTACAAAAAGTCCACAAAGATTTCAAATTCATTGACAAATTTTTAGCTCATAATATCTTTTAAAAAAACAACAATGTAACTTATCAGGTATAGTTCTGTTTCTTGCAACTCATGGTAGATATATAAATAAACTACAGTGAATTTTTTTAGATTTTTCTTTCATGAACATTACTAAAAGCAATTACTAGATCCTTTAGAATGAAACTTCTGACCTTTATTTCTGATGTCTCTCAAAAGTACATCTGCTTGATTCCCTTTACCATTTCCTGCCAACAGGAAGCAAAAAACAAAAAAACCCACCAAACCAAACAAGAACCTCTGGCTAAGATCCATGTGTGTAATGTTCCAACTGAAAGATTTTTTTTATTTTGTTTAAGAGTTTGGCATTCCAAACATCAAATGAATCGATTGACACTGAAAATCCTAACAGCACCTCACCACCTCAGCCCCCAGGCAGATCCTGGGCAACAGGTGCCCTCCTTTATACCCCGCCTTTACTGGTCCTGGCCAGTCTGCAAAGCATCCTCACCTCATGAATCATTATCAGAGTCACTTAAGTCGGATTCAGATCCCTAAAATAGATGTAAACACAGTCAGTTCACCGTTGTCCTTGGGCATTTTATCAAAGTTGTGGATTAACTGGCACACTGAGCTGGCTTTAAGAGAGACCTTGAGTTCAGTGACTGAAGTCACTGCTTGGCAACACCAAGTCCAGGCCAGCTCAGATTTTACAAAGTGCACAGGAAAACATTACCAACATACAGCACAGATCCAGCTCAAACTCAGCCAGACCTGTTAGTCTGGGCTCAGACAGACCTACCTGACTGCTCAGAACAGCGCAGGAGGAGGCTGTGCACACCACTGCCCACTGCTCCAGGTCTGGTAACACACACAGGGATACTCGGACTGCAGTGCCCAGCAATTAAAGAAAATCAAGTTCCATCTACCTACCAGGCATTACCTTTGCACATAATGGATACCAGTCCCTGCTCCCCGATGACAAGTTAAAAACCTAAACAAACTGGGGAAGTCTTCAGCTAAGCACAAAGTAACATGAAGGAAAGTGGAATATGAAGTCTCAACTTCCAACTGCTGGGCAAAAATCCTATACAGAACATGCAGAAACAGTGATTTCTGTCAAGCTGTTGGAGGAGAGAGAACCACAGCATTCAAACCATAAGCTCTGCAGCCAGCATTACCTTCTATCTCTTATTGAAAGTCTCAGCTAAGTGTTTGAAAGCTCATGGAATACACAATAGTGAACGACACAGTTGCAAAGAATTAAATGATGTAGTGATAAAAATTCCTCCAGTTTAAGAGGACTGCACTCCAGGTGTCTGTGCAGCATTTTTGTGATAAATTGAACTTATCATTGTATGTATTAATGAATAATTTAAAAATTTTTTTGTAAGCATTTTTCAGTTGAAAACAAACGGTGCAATAGTGCTCAAGAGGTAAAAGGTAAGTGCAGGCTTTCTTACCATCCCCTAAAAAAGCTCAGGGGAGAGGAGTAAGTAAACTGATAAACAGAATTTTATAGACAGACAAGATATGGGACAGGAGTTGATACTAATGTTAAATAATTGACAATTCATTACATTCATTAGCTAAGTTCATTCCCTAGAGAAAATGCCAGCTCTCTCATGTCACACTGCCCACCTTAGTCTACACTTACTTCTCGGTAGGTGAACCATGCATCCTCATGACTATGGACTAAAGGCTCCAATTCAGCACTCTGAAAGCTGCAATCCCAGTATTAACACAAAAAACCCCTAAACCAAACCATCCCAACAAACAAAACAAGCAAACCCCTCCCTTAGCTTCTAAGAACTTGATCCTGATGGAGCTCTATCCTTTGGATGTACCAAAGGATCCATGTTCCTTCTGCTTGCTCACTGGTCAAATGCATGTCAGAAATCTTATCACACTTCATGAAAAGAACTGCAGATGACTCATCTCTGGGCACACATATTATCTTTCCCTCCTATAAAAAAGGGTTCCGAAGCCAATGAGTGCATATGGTGAACTTTTATTTTTTGTCATTGACTGCCCAATTCTGAAAGAAATTCATGTGTTTCCCTTCATACTTAATCAAGTTACTTTGCACTTCTGAGTCAACATAAATGCCTGTTCATATGGTTTTCACAGACCAACAGATGTCAATTAATGAATATACAAGACTGCAAACATCATGCTTTCAGCTATTTGCAGACAGAATAGAGACACTTCAAGCTTCAGCTGGCAGCTAGAGAAACAAAGAGCCCCGTGACCTGCCTTCTGTCTTTTAATGTGCAATCTACTCCAGTTCTACGCCTCTTAAACCCTGGCTTGAAGAGCCCAATAGAGCATTTTTATGAAGTAGGTTTTATCCTAAGGATGAAAGAAGGTGAGTTTCCTAAGAAAATATTTTCTTTTCCAGAGTCTGTTTTTGTACCTCAAATTTTTGCTCAGATTTCTTAAAAGGGTTTTATTTGAAGTATTGTATTATGCAATTTTTTTCTCTCTCCATTGCAAATGAAATAAAAAAGCAGTAAAGTCTAGAACCTCTATTCCATGGTAACAAAACCAAAAAAAAATCTACTAACTGTAGCACTGGAAATTTCAGAGTGTAAAATACTTACAAGGAACAGAATCATGCTAAAAAATAGTCAATCTTAAAAGCAGATTAATATTCAACCCAAAACCACCACACTGTGTTCTGCTGTCAAAGGCATCTTCATAGCCTGCAAGCAGAAACATCCTTCGAAGACCCTGGTACAAATCTAGTCTGACAACTTCTTACTTACCACTGAGGATATGATGAGGGTTAGACCATGAGGATTTTTATGAATATTAGAATAAGGGTTATTAGTTAGACTTACTAACAAGTTGGAGCTAGATTAAGGTAAGTATACCTATAAATATCAATCACATAGGTTCAGCCTTCCATTGCTGAAAAAATTAGGCTGAAGACAGATAGAATTTGTTAAATCTAGAAGACTTAGAAGGAGGTAGATAAAGGGAGCAAACAGGAAGATTTCTAGATAATCTCTCTGCCTCTTCGTGATCTGTAACAGACTTGCAGAATCTATATGATCTTTTCGCAGCAGCATCAGCAAAAGAAGATTCCCACTACAGTTAAGAGTTTTCTGATGTTGATGAGGCTGACTTCGACATGAAAAAACTCCACTATTCGAACATAACAAAAAAAAAAGATTCCACAGTTTACACACACAACAGTTTTTTTCCTGGTCCAGCTAGACCCTCTGGACCTACTGTCACACACCCCTTTGAGATGTGCCTACTTACACGCCTCCTTGCTCGTGGCGCTGGCTCAGGTGTGTTAGGAGAAGTGGATTCATTCGGTGTTTCTGAGGTTGAGCTGAGAGATGAGTTACTGCTTGAAAGTTCTTTGTTCTGTCTTTTAGCTCCGAATGGCAAGAGAAAGGCCACAAAATCTGAAACATCTTTTTGCTCTTCTCTCTGAGAGTCTTGCTTGAGCTTGTAGGCCCGGTCATTAGCAATCACTTGAGACAAAGGCATTCCAAAAGCCTGGGGAATAAATTCTGCAACAACAACAAGAAAACTCTAATATTTACCAAACATCTGATATTTATTTAGTACAAAAAAACCTAACTGTTGTTAAAAAGAAAAACAATCTGAAGTCCCTTTAAATATATAGTCATTCCAATGAAGTATTGGACTGAATAGTAACAATAATAACAACAGTGCCAGGTAATTGCAGCCCACGGTATGAGAATCCTGTTTCTAGTCACATCACGCAAGATATACCGCACTGAATCTTGGAAAATCACCTGGGATCAGATCTGATTACTTCCACTCAAAGTAACTGAAGTTGGGCACTTCTGATTACATGTAAATGGCGCAGAGGGGCATCAAAAGCTCTGGTAACCATCCTGAGACTGAGGAGCCTTGCTGGACTGTGCCAAAGCTGTCTCTCTTGTTTCAGATCCCTTCACCAGCCTCCCTTCTCATAAACGCTGTAGAGCACCTGAGTCAAGGGGCACCGGCACATGCACAGGTTTCACTACTGTTTAGAAGAGTATGAATCTATTTGTACAGAGAGCTTGGAAGTACATTCACTATTCAGACTAAGCCTTCAAGGATACAGTTTTAGATTTACACAAGAACTATATGGTTTTAAATATCAGCAAGATTAAACCTTTTTAATAATGGTGTATCAGTACAAAATTCCTTTTAACAGTAAAAAAAAAAAAAAATAGATGCATGGAAATACGGAGAACACATTTGTCTCAATTAACAAAAAGAAGATAGTCCTATCCCACATCAATGTAACTGTAATGTACAAAACCAGAATATTCCTCAGGTCTCAAAGTAAAATGCTTAAATATTTTACAAAGTAGAAAAATGTTTTACAGTGAATCAGCCAGCAACTAACAATGAAATTCTCATCATTAAGCTTCAAATCAGTCCTATCTGAGATTGGCAGAAGCAAAACCATTGGGACAGATTTCCAACTAGACTGGTTTGTGCTCAAATGGAATGAAAAAATAGATATTGATGTTATTCACCCTGGTGAAAATGAGTGCAACTTCTGTTAGGTTCCAGCTTCAGACCTGTTTGTATCAGAAATAAATAAAGCACTAGAGATTAAAACCATTTTTTTTAAGCATTAAAAAAGGAACTTAAAAAAAAAGGACACAGAAAAATTCTTATATACTATACTTCTCTTTTTCCACAATCATAAATAATTAAAGGCCAAAATTCCTCCTGAGTCTGACTGTGTCTTTGATGACACTTTCAAATTTCATCTGGACTTGCATTAAGATTAAGGTAAGGCATGGAAAAGAAGAGGGTATTTTAAGAATCTTGAATAAGGACACTACTAGTCTATCACACTAAAGAAACAAGAGCCCATTGTTCTGATTTGGTAGAAACATTCCTGTTCTTTAGAAGCATGAAATGTTAAGACATGAATTAACTGCAGTGGCCAGACAAAACTAAATCAGGAAGCGGAGCCTCATATATCAAGCAAGTCTGGAGGTGACCCACGAGTAGAATGACATCTAAAACCATCTGCACTTAATTTATGACAAGAAAGCACATCATCACACGGATATCAAGCAATGCAGGGATTGCCAGCTCCAGGAGTTCAGTTAGACCTTTCCCTCCTGTACCCAGCAGAGTGTGTCTACAAAATTATGACAATATTAGTATTTAATTTTTTTGACTGTACTGAATTATCTTCCCAAAGAACATTTCAGATGACAAATTTGAAATGTACATATGCAACACACCTCCCCTTCTGGCTAACTGAGTTCTTTGTTATACTCCCAGCACCCCCTTTTTTGGTCCTTCCGCAACAATTCCTGAGAAAAGACACTGAGAGAAATGAAATCTTGTACACAAGATACTTCTCTGGTTTGGCTCAGAGCCACTTGTGATTCAAATTGGGAGAGGACAGCAGTATTTAGCTCATGAACAGCATGCTGGTGTCATTGATCCTACATCAACCTGGGCAAGATCAGCAGGAGATGAGATCTTAGCACTGTGTCGTTATATAAATTTCATCAAAACTACCCTCTCCCTGACTTCAACATGTAAAAACTGGTATTTGGTGTTGCCTTTCTTAGGAAACTTTCAGGTGTGGGATTCCAGGTTTTTAATTGCTCGTGCTCAGTGTGGGCCAGAGAAAGGACACTGAGCCTCTGCTCCACGTTGCTCTGCTGTAGGCCTCCTCAGAGGATTTCTCAATGCCTGGCAGAGATGTGGAACTGGATGAAAACCAGCTGGCTGAATTTCAGACTAAATACAGATGGTAGTGATGCTGGTTGGCAGTGGTAATTACATTAAAGAGTTGGCAAACCCAGTTTGCTCATTTGTTGAAATTAAGTTGACCCCTCTGCAGACTGGCTACAGCCTCAAGCTCCCACCAAAATGTGCGTGCTTGCACCACGGCGTGTGGTGGCAAGGGAGCATGTTCTACCCACAACCCTTCAGAAGGATTAGATTGCAACAACTTCCTTGTTGGACAGGTAATTAGGGTGAATGGTAGCCCTTCTGACATTTCAGATCCACTAAAAAAGGAAAGTTGTGCTCATGTGAAGTAATTAGCAACCCCATGGATGGGAGAGAAAGGGCATTAACTCAAGACACAAGATGTGTAGGTTTGAGGCTCTGGTCTCACAATTAAGGTAAAAAGGGCCTCTTTACAGCTGCAGCCTGGGGATCCCCACTGTTGGAGAGGTTTCATTTGTATGAAGAAATGTACCTTAAAGCAGTGGCTCAAACCTTAGTCTGATTATATATACTGAGTGCCAAAGCTATCAAGTCAGTTATTCTTTGTAAAATCCACAAAAAAATGATCACTCATTCAATGAGGAGACTGGGCACTTTAAAAAGACATTTTTCAGAAAGCATCATGTAAAAATGTGAAACAACCTGGCAGATTGGGCAATCAGCTTGGAAACATAGATTCGTAGCCTTAGCCAGCAGCACTTTTAATACATTCCAGTTTTCAGTGTTTACTGGCAAAGGAGACAATTTACTATTTTGGAGAAGTGCATAATTTCTCTTACCAGAAAGTCAATCCTGCAGCTGAGGCAAGTTTCTTAACAAAATTTTGATTGAAACTGATATGTTCCTAAGAAATCTTTCTTTGGTGGTAAATCATCATTTTCTAATAAAAAGCAGCATGTCACAGAAAAATTTCCAGCCAGATCAAGTAAGAGTTTCAGTCATCCCAAATCCTCCTCTTTGCTAATCAGATGCTAATATTCAGGATGTTGACCCACATGGTTATAGCTTACTTCACCTCATGTCACCCTGTCCAAATATAGTTTAAAAGATTTCTCTGAAGTTTCAGCTGCTGAAAACTGCTTTCCATCCCACAAAACATAGCGGTCTATTAAGAACCAGTGAGGTCTATATTCTAGATTCTACTGAGTTTTCCAATACTAATAAAGTGAAAAGTAACTACAGTTCGTCTTCTTAGCATTTGGAGTTTTTTCTTAAATACATCGTGAATGCTGGTTTTGGGCTGCTAAAATCCTGTGAACAAGATTTACTAAGGTGCTTGTACCACCTCTATTTAAATGACAGGAATAGAGATCAGAGAATAGCATGCTTTTAAAGGGATATTTAAATGGGGTCTTTAAGTCAATCTCCCCAGCTAGCCAGACTGGGTAACTCTGTTTTGTTAACTGAAATTAATTATTTCAGATCTGTAGAGACAGTGATGGAAGCAGAAAGCAAGGAAAATAGAATCCTCAGTCCATAATGGGAACTGCAAAACCCCTTCCATCTCAAGGTTCTTCAAAAGTAATTCCAGGAGATTCGAGATAAGGCAATGTTCTCAGCATCAGTTCTGTGGCTAAAAATCTCTTATCCATCTACTCAGATCTCACTGACCTTCTTCAATGAGTGATATAAGGCCCTCCCAACTATTTATGCTTTTTCTGAGGGGAAGTCTGGGATTTTTTTACAAAAAATTAAGAGATTATTTGGTACTTTAGTTGACTTCAGTATAAAATATGACACAGTGTTGCTTAAAAAACCCTTTTGTATGCCTAGAGAGCATCAGAAACATATTCAAAGTTGTTTTTTTGAAGTAGGGTGTGGTGCTGAAAAGGCTTGAAAAAAACCAATTTTTGATAAACTATAATAAAAAAGCCACTTAATTTATTCATCTCTTCCCTTAGACTGTGCCAAGGCACATGGACACCACAATAGGCTGAATTACTGAGAACAAATGCAAACATTAAGAAATGCATCTTAATTTACTGAGCATGAATGGGAAGTAAACACAGAAGACATTTTCAAGAATTTTGAACTAAAGAAAAATCAAACACCTACTGCTGGATTTGCATATGCCAGAGAGTTACCAGGAAGGCCTTTTCTCAGGAAGTCCTGCATACACAGCAGCTCTGCTAAGGCCTCACAGATGAACCAGCCAAGTATTTACATTCCGTGTAGAAAGATCAGCAAAAGGGATGATTCTCAGTTACTCAAGCAATCATGTAACAAATTATTATTATTTATGAGCAGGTCTCTTTGTTCACCTGTGGGGTTTACTGGAACCAAGGCAAGGCAAAGTTGGTTTACTGATAAAATCTTCTAGAACAAGTAATTTCTGGGAGGCATCTCCCTCAGGAATGCCTGTGTGTACTTTAAAAGTAGCCCTGCTTAGGCTGACACCCAAGTCACTGGCAGGGGATGGACAAAAGGCTCTGCTTCTGCTGCCATCAAAATTAGCAGTGAATCCGTAAGGGAACAGTATCCAGCCGCCAGCATGCATAGCATCCTAAGAATCTGTTATTCCAAGCAGCATGGACATGTTACTGCTCCTCCAGCCTGAGTGCTGCTTGTCAGCAGCTAAAGCCAATGTCTGGAGACATACGTAGACAGTACGATCGAGGGTCATGATGGCCAAGGAGGCTGGGTAAAGCAAAAACACTTGAATGATGGAAGCTGAAAATATGGCTTAAATATCTGGGTGGAGTGCTGTTCTCCTGTTTAGTCTGTTTACACCCAGCAAGTTTTGCTATATCCTGCTTTGGTGAGTCACTCAGACACATAATAACAATTGAAAAAAACACTTGCTTTACCATTTCTCCCCTTTTAAAGAGATGTTGACAGATATCAAAAAGGACAAAATAAAGACATGAAACTCGTTTAAAGTGCATTCAATTCTACTATACTGTCTTTATTAGCCTTCAGAAGTCTGACAGTCTGCTGAAACTCTCACTTAACAGACAGGTTGATTGATTCATCTAAACAAAATGTGAAGTTTAGACAGTAAAAACTCCATAGATTGGACTGAGTCCTAAAATACAAGTTATTAAATCTCCAAACAGCCCTAGAAAAAACGAGTACTATTTCTTTTGGTTATGCTTTTTAAGGACAGACACCTGATGGGGTGGGGGGGGGAGTGGGGGGAAGAACAATCTTGGGCACAAATCGGAGAGAAGTGGCACCTCTCCAGAGAGAGTAACCCCAAAAACCTGCACCTGGGGCAATTCAGTGCATATTGGTGCTTAAGGAAAGGGTTTGTCAGGCAAGAGCTGCAGTGAGGTCTCCATTGCGCATCCCTAGTGATCAGCACAGTGGCCCTCTCTTTCCACCTCTGTGGCTCGCTGTGCAGGCACATCCCTGCTATCTTTCACTGAAACCCACACACATGATCACACAGCGCTGCACGCTGTCAGGATTAACCTTCAGGAGTCTGTCTTTACAAAAGGAGATTTTCAGGTGGCACGTACTCTGGGCAGGCCCTAACAACATGGTGCCCTCAGCTGTTACTTGTCTGGGTACGTGGGGGCTCCCAGGCTGGGATAGAAAAAACTCAAAATGTTTGGAATTAATTCCAACAGCAACTTTACAACAAGTGCTGATGGAGGGATGGAAATGAAACCTGCATTAAGGCAGCTGCATCTCCTCTCTATGAAGTGTCTGGAAATCAGCTTCCCTACCCTCTCCTCTCCAATGTCCTGGGGCCTGGTCTCATTGTTTTCTTCTCACAACAGTGCAGCTGGACTAGTTATAAAAATAAACCCCACCACAAGCCCCCAGAATAAACATAACGAAGGCATTCCTTTCAGGCATGAGGACCAGGGACCTGCCTGAGTAGGCGTGTGCTCCCAGCCTTTTGTGTAGCACACCCACGCTCAGAGTGAGGAGTGTTTGTCTTGGACCGGCTGCCCACAAATGGAAGATACTCTCTTCACAGAACAAGCTTGCTTGTTGAGGGAGGTTAACTCTGATTTCAGGTGACATGGAGGCCACGGTTCAGGGAGGGTGGTGGGGCTCAGCTGTGAGCATGGCAGGCTCATCCTTATGGAGACCAGCAGCACAAGGCCTTTCATCTTCCTTTCCAGAGCCAACATGTCACCTGAAAGCTGAGCAATACTTTCCCCCCCCAACTCCTGAGGCTGGAGGAGATGCTGGTCCTGCTGCTCCCCACACAAACACAGCCACCTTTCACCCGCTGTGCCAGGCTGATGTGCCGCATGGCACACACAGCAATCCCAGCTGTTCACTCCCTCTGCTGCCATGCATTAACAGCCTGCCCAGCACGTACCTGAGGGGCAGGTGATCCTTAGTAACTCAGAAGGGCAGAGAAAAATACACCAGAAACAACCACGGCCAGAAAACCTGAGAAGTAAGATGCCACATGCTGCTATTTGGGCTATTTTTGCCTCACATTTGCTGTTGGCAATAAGTTAGAGCAAATATGCCTTTCTTTTCACTTTGCTAACACAACCTGTTCAGAACCTGACTCCTTCCTGGACCCTTACTGACCAATCCAACTTTTTCCTAAAGGAAGGAGAGAAATACAGATTCTAGTGTTTGAGAAATACTGGGGTATTTTCCTCTCAGGGAGTGGTCCTACAGTACTTTTTAAGTGGAGAGAGCATGTAAAACATTCTGTAACTCAGAATAAGGCTGTGAGACACGGGAGAAAAAGGATAAAAGCAGAGCGGTACATGTTTGAAACATGTCGATTTCAAATAAGAAAAAAGGAATTAAAATTAGGGGAATCAGCATAGTGATTTCTAAAAATGCTTGGTATAGTTAACCAGATAGGATGAGCAATGCTGAAAACCAGGAAGTACATAAATATAAACCATGATGAATAAGTACAAAGCATTGACCTTCACTGTGGCAACTAGTGAGCCCTAAAAGGCAAACTGCACTCAGAAAACCCTTCAGAATTAAAATCAAGTATATCTCCAAACCTACTAACTGAATGGAGTATAAATGCTACCATGCAAGGTAGACATATAAGAAAATCCCCGAACAGAAGTGTAATAGCAGAAAATAATATTATCTGGAAGTGCTCAACCAGTGCAGCTGTGTAATTATTAGAAACAGAGGTCAGCTGAAATAAAACATGGCTGTAAGGAAATACAAAAGAATGCAAGGCAATGTGAGAAAAATTATTGTTTAAAAGATCTTTGGCAACAGAGAATTTACTGGAATAAAAACCAACTCTGGGTTAAGAATTGGTATCCACCACCAAAAGGACACTCACTTCCCAAGGCACTGCATCAAAGAGCATTGGTGGAGCTCCGAAAATGTAATTGCAAAGATGCACCAAGTTTGGGTGACACAGCAAAATTCTGGTTTTGGTGAATTATCAAAGCAATTTATCATTGTTAAAATCTGCTACAGCACTGAAAAATGTGAGGAAAAAAAATAAAAGAAAAAACATCTATTAACTGTCAAAAAAGCTTCTAAAGAGAAACTTTCAGCAGAGACTACCAAAGTCATGCTACTCATAAGGGAGGAAAGATAAAAGTTCTTAGTATATAAAAAATTTGTGAGAGATAGAACATTAAAAAAAAAAAAAGCAGGATGTGGTTAGCCTTTTCTGATGCAGAAGAGCACCCCATCGGCCCTACGATGATCGATATCTGGCAAACATTGAAAAGCAGGGCAGGTTTTGCACAGAACTATGTTGCTTTGCAATTTTAACTGAACAACTACAGAAGAAAACATGGCAATGTAATGACTGACTAATTACAGTGTAGCCAAATGTAATGCATTAATAGGACAGTACAAAATAGATTTTCCCCCAAAAAATCATTAAACTAAAAAAACCCATTAAACCTCTTCCTTAAAGACTCCTCCTGCATGTGGGCTCAGTCATACATCAAGTAATTCTTGTAACAAATGAAAAGTTTGGTACTTGCAATGTAACACATTGGATATACACATTTGGATATATCAAACAAATGTGTCAAGGGACAGTCAGTTTCAGAAAGATTAATACAAATATTTTCCATGACCATTTTAAAATCAAGAAAATAATAATCACATATCTGAAGTCATCAAACAAATAAAGGAAAAATATTTTCTTCTTGACAGCTATTTAAACTAACTTTGAAATAGGGATGTTAATTTTTGCAGTGGAATTTCAAAGTTCCATTGTTCTGCTAAACTAGACTACAAGTGAGGACATCAGACTAACCAGGTCACTTCTCCTGTCACAAATTCCTGAATTTGTGTGCACGTCTGGGATAATTGGGATATCAATACTGAGTTTTACTACCAATTTTTCAGAACTTCTTTTCCAGAAGGGAACACAAAACTAGATGCACAATTACCTACATGCAATTTCACAGACACTTTTCAGTGTCTCAGTATTTAGACTTAGTTCAAATGGCTCCAAATTACAGGTCAGCCTCAGGTCTTGGATTAGGACCCAGCCCATAAAGCTGATTAGTGTCCAAACAAAAGAGTAGAACCATGTCTGTAAATCCATGTCACATGGAGTTTATTAAAATCCAACTGATCAGTAGCACTGAAGCATTTATATATTTTAAACAATGGCTATTTTCCTAAGGTTAAAGAAAGAAAAGCAAACCAACTGACTTGCTTGGGCAGTGCTGGGTTTATGTGCTTTGTAAACTGAAAGAGAAGAGTGCAAATGTAGGTAAAGAACTGGATCGTGTCATCCAGACCACACTCCACACTGGATGGTGAAACTGAGGACAAAGAACAATGGAGAAAAGACACAGTCCTTTAACTCTTCCTTTTGTCTCAGGAAAAGAACCAAAAACTTTCAGTTGAAGAGATCTGATACTAAAGTCAAACAGGAAAGATAAAATATATTTTTCAGCTTGAAAATAAATACCTGGACAGTATATCAGCTCAACAACATTCTCCTACTCCAAAAAGTATGGTTCAGACTAAACAAATCTCATATGCAAAACTAAAACCTGATCACTAAATATGTACTCATTTTACCTTTGTCTCTGTTCTTCTCCTTTCCTAATGAGTCCAGTTTCTTTCTTAACGACTTCTTCCTCTTTTGTCCATCTGTAAGAGGCAAAAAAAAGAAAAAGAAAAAAAGGAAGTAAGTGAAGCAACATTGAACAAACTGCTGCACAAGCTGTAGGAACATGGAGTGAGATGGCTCCAGCACTTGGAATCAGGAAGGGTGAGAGGCACATTTCACAAAGGCTGGGGACTGTCACAGCCCTCCAGCCCACAGGAGTGTGGCTTTGTTCACCCAAATGCTGAGGCTCATCCAGGGAACCCAAATGGATTCGCTGCATGCTGCTGGGCACATCTGCACATGTGCTCCCTGAACAGCTAACAAGGGAGGTTTGTTGCTGGATGCTTTTGATAGCAAGGTACCATAAACCTAAAAGGTCCTGGAAAGCCTTCCTCCATGGTCACAAGGCTGATTCAGGCGTGGAGCTGAAGGCAGTATTTGGAAAGGGAGGATTACCAACCTCCAGGATACAATTCTGCATACCACTCATACCAGCTGGGTGATAGCTGACCACCTTCACATGACCCATCCAATCTGAACTCACATTGGGAGCTGGCAGTTGGGTACAACATGTCCAGATTAGTTTAGATGGATTAGAGTCTCAGAGAAATTATTCTTCTGACAACCTATATATCGTCCAAGTTTTTACTAAGGTATTAAGGACCACAGATTTTAAGCAATATCAGAGGCAGGTTGGTTCTTGAAATGATTATATGAAAAGGCTGGCTACCATTATTTCCTTCAGCAGCATCTTTTATAATGAAAAGTCAACAAAACAGCATTTTATTTGTTAAGTCTCAACAAATACCAGGAATTAAGTCATGGGCCGGCTTTAACTTGTACCTTCTGAATTTTTAAAGTTCCAAAGAAATATAAAGAGTCTACCACAGGGACTGATATGCTAACATAGGCTGTGCTCTAGATGAAGTTTAATGAACATGCACCTTTTCCTTACTGGTTTTGTAATATGGCAAAACTCAAAAATGAGCACACCATATCCCTTTCAATTTTAGGGCAAGAGGGTCACCAAATAATCTGTCTCAACACATTTTTCTAATTTTGTAAGACAGTGTCTTTAGTGGTCTTCTATAGGAAGAAACATACCAGAGGAATGAAGTGGATCTTTGTTGATGAACTCTCATCTTTGCAATTAGGGGTCATGAGAGAACACAAGCTATTTCGCCATACTTTTCCTTCAAATTCTACTGAAAATCAAGTCTAGAACATTACCTAATAGACAGTTCAACAAATTCTGACTCTTTTTTTTTTAGAGCCAGTTAACATCCTTCTAATTTAAAAGTAACATTACTTTTTACTTTTTGTAATGGTGGTTGGACTGACTCTGCTTGCACACTTGCACTCTGCAGCTACCTCTAGCATACCACAGAATCACAGAACGGTTAGGGTTGGAAGGGACCTCTAGCCTCTTCCTAGGAGATCATCTAGCCCAACCATCCCCCCCAGTGCAGGATCACCTGAAGCAGGTGACACAGGGATTTGTCCAGGTGGGTTTGGAATCTCCAGAGAAGGAGATTCCACAACCTCCCTGGGCAGCCTGCTCCAGTGCTCTGCTATGCTCATGTTCTTCCTCATGTTGAGGTGAAACTTCTTGTCCTTTAGTTTATGGCCATTACTCCTTGCCCTGTTGCTGGGTACCACTGCAAAAAGTCTGGCACCATCCTCTTGGCAACCACCTTTGAGATATTTAGATGGACTGATGAGAGCCCCTCTGAGTCTTCTAAAGACCAAACAGGCCCAGCTCCCTTAGCCTCTCCTCATAAGACAGATGCTCCAGACCCCTCATCGTCTTTGCAGGCATCTACTGGACCCTCTCCAGTAGCTGATTGTCTCTTTTGCGCTGAGGAGCCCACAACTGGCCCCACCACTATGGATGTGCCACACTAGGGGTCAGAAGATGGGCAGGATCACCTCCCTTAATCTGCCGGCAAAGCTCTTCCTGAGGCATCCCAGGGTACCAGCAGCCCTCCTGGATGGAAGGGCTCCCAGCACTCACTCAACTAGGACATTCAGTTCCTGTCTCGAGGTAGAACTGCCATGTGTTGGTTATGTTAATTCCCCTTTTTCGACATCTGCTCCGGGGAGAATTCATCTCTCTGGAATAAGGCTGACAAGATATATAAGGTGTTCCGGATGAGAGTTTAGCAATACAATGGTGGTAGTTCATTGCCTGATATGGTCTATGATTAGATTTTCCTTTTTTCTTAGCCATATGACAAGGTTATAACTCAAAGTCATATTTTGATTGATTAAACACACAGACTTTTCACACCTTCTGACATTTCCTGTTGCTAAGATTGAGTTTGTAACAGAAATTCTTTCACCTCTTGACAATATGAATAGCTGGTAGCCTACTTACATACACCTGACAGTACAGCTTGTTTTTATAAGGTTCCTTGCAACCATTGTGTTCTGGCTTTATATACATAAAATAATTTTCAAATTATTTTTCATGTTATAAATTCAAATTACTGCTTCACAGAAACTTTTTGATAGATGACTAACATTTTTTTGGAGTCACAGAGCCTTATTCTCAAAAAACCCATTTATTGATATTCTGACATCCCACTGAAGTCTACTGAGGCATAAAAAAAAGAAAGAATCAAAATTTTATGTAAAACACAGTGTTCTGCTATGATCATTTACATTTACAGTTTACCCCAGGGCAAGAAAAAAAGTGTTACATTTGAAAATAAGACTGAGAGGAATCTAAGTGAAAAATTAAAACTTAGAAGATCTGCCAAGAGGTCTGAGGTCAGCTCAAGTTCTCTTCCCCAGCAAAAGACACAATAAATTACAGTCTATATGCCATAAAAACAAATATGTTTTGAAATGAGTGTTGATTCAGGGTACATCAGGCATGAACATTGCTGAACTATTCATCACATGTTTAAAGACTTATGCAACTCTAGCAGTTTTATATATTAAATTAACCCAATTCACAATAATAATTGTGAATTGGGTTCATGGCAGCTAATTATTAGCTGCCATGTGGTTTTGAGAATATAATTAATATCCAAAGCATTCTTGAGAATCAGGCAAAGCGTTAAATAATACCCATGATTTAAACCTACTGTATGTTTTGTAATTAATTAGCAAATATTTATGCAAAATAGTATTGTATCAGTTCAAAGTGCTACTAGATATGGATGCACTGCTACTTTTATTTTCCACTTTGAAAATGTTTAAACCACATAGTGATAAAAGCTTTTGGGCTATTATCTGGATTTTTGGGTATATACATGTCAATTTATGTCTTCTTTCTGTGGATCAACAATACACTGCTCCTTCAACAGATTCCACTCAAGAACATTAGCAAGACTAAAGAAACACTCAAATGACAATTGTCGAAGTGAAGGAAGCTGCATTTTTTTTTCCTTTGCTAATCCATTCTGTTTTTCGTAAAGGACACCTGTCCAGACAGCTGTGCCGATCAGTTTGTTTTTCAGAAATGGACTTGATCTGTTCAGTACTTACTAATTCATATGTTTGCTGCATTTTTCACTGCAATGCATACATCACTCCCTGGGCATCAATGTATTAAGACTAGCACAATGAATATTTAAAAGACCAAGAGTCTGGAATCAAACTCCTCAGTGCACATGAAATTGCTATGTGACCTGTTTTTCCAAAGTGGTGAGCACTTCCAGGTTCAGTTAATGCCAAAAAGACTTTTCTATTTGAAAAATTCGGTCATCTCTTTAGTACTCTGTCAGTGAATCACACAGCCTACACATTGCAAGATTATTTGTACTCATCTACTGACTTCTGACACGAATTGAGCAGTCTGACTTCTGAGATTATCAAAACTTAAATATTTTGGGTTAAAGTTGAAATTCACCTGCAGTGTTGTCACTAACACCATTTTTTTGGCATATACACTATCAAATTCCAGACTTTCTACAGACCATATCAGGGCCTAAATTTCTCTCTAATTGAGACCATGGTTCTACAAACGACGTAATAAGAAGTCACTTTCATGCTGAGGATATATAAACTTCAGCTTCAACAGTTAAAAAAAATTAAAAGAAAGAAAGAAAGAGAACTTTGTACATTTTTTAAAATTATTGTTCTGTTGCTTTGCACAAGACCACCTACCAACACCTTATAAGACTCAAAGAGAAGGGGTGCAGGCTGAATCCTGTTACTATTTACTTCCACTACTTCTTTATTCAATTTATATTTGTAGAAATCAACAGGTCTGTTTGGTAGATAGAAGTGTTGCACAGCATAAGCTAAAGCATCACAAATTAGGTACAGAGAATTAGCTCAAAATTATACAGTTGGTGGCACACAAAGTTAACACTCAGGAACTCTTGGCCAACAGTTTCAGATTATGTCACTTGATAGTCAATAGCGTCTGAAACCCTAATCCAATACATTTTTAATAATTAATATAATATGCAGTAAAAAAAGTACAACAGCATCCGAGCTTTATACATCATTTTTGGGACACTATTACAAGTATTAGGCTTCAGATCATGAAAAACTACCTTGTCATATATGCTTGAAGGGAACCTGCAACAAAACCAGCATTCTTCAGCACTTCCCTTATGCATAGGCTGGTGGATCATCTATAAGCATGGATGTTCTTTTTGTGTTACTTACACACAAGGACACTTTTTATTAATCAAAGCAATAATTCATAAATTCATATAAATCCTTTCACTCAGTTGGGTTTTGACATAAACAATGCTTACAGGGCTGTAGAACAAAGAGAACTCCCCTCCCCCTCTATTGGCAACTTCCTTTGCTTAAGAAAAATTAGTTTCTCGTGCATTTAGGGAAGAATGTTTATTATGTTCTACAATTAAGGGTTATTTTCTTACAGTATAAAAAGAGGACCTATCTGAGAAATTATTATCAGACCCATAGCTCAATTATCAAAACAGAAATGGATAAAAAGGTTGATATTGTGAGATTTGTAAAATACTTCTTCATAGTAATTCTAATTCTATTCATGGCCATTTTTCTTATTAACAACTAGCAATTGGCTCTAACAACATTTAAAGAACAAAAAATAGAATATATCTTCTAAAATTGCAATCAGTTCTGTCTTGAAAATTACTACCAATGCACCACAAAGCACCAGGCTTGACTTCTCTTGAGCACTCATTGGTTCACTTCACTCATCGAGAGCAACTCATTTCCGCAGTGCCAGCCTGCCCCAGCCAGCCTGTGTGCTGAATGTCAGGCTGCAGTCGCTCTGGCCTGTGCAACACTGCAAGTAATGGAGACTGTCAATCAGAAAACACTGCTAAATTCTGCTGACAGAGCACAATAAAGACAAAGCTGCATTTCATTCATTCATTGACAGTTGCACAGTATTCATGGTTGCAGCCGCTTCTTTGGGTCACTGTACAAAGCAAATTTACTTCTGAATATGCACTTGGGGCTGCTCTGCTGAAGAAGAGGGTGCTGGTTTTACTTAGCCATTTCTGTGACTATAAATGTCCATCTTGAAATATTTATTTATAAAAACTTGTTGAAATGCCCTGTCCCCATGCAGTAACTTCCAAAGCACTGCCATCTGCAACACAGATGGAAGATAAAAAAATTCAACCAGAGAAGTGGGAGCTACAGATTTTGGCGCCTAAAGCAATATGAAAAGGGGAAGGCTGAGCCTACAGGTATTTCTTACCACTCTCACCATTTCACCCAGCCTCAGCCACACACGCGTAAGATCTCCATCAGTGATGCAGATTACTATATTCATTCAGAAGCCTTGGACTATCCTGTTATTCCTTATGGCCTATGCTGATTGTCGCATTTCAGTTTGACATAAATCAGCACTTCTGTGTGCTTGTCAGCTAGCAGCTGATGGGAGAAAAGCCATATTCTTTCAAGAATATCCTCAGCTGCAGCCATGACCTTCCAGCTGGCAGCTAGCTCATAGAGGCTCATCTCATCCCACAGTGCCAGGCTTGGGCTCCTCGCCAAAGGCACCACACACACAACGGAGGCAGATTTCCTCTCACATGCTGCTTCCTCTGATGCAGCAAACAAGCTTCAGCACTCCCCTCTCTGAGAAGCTCCTGGTGAATGTGCTTATGGCAGAAGAAACAGTAGGAAAAGGGCAGCGCTGAAGTCGAAGGCAGTTCCTCGGGAGAAGGGATGTCCCTCCCTGTGCACAGGGGGGACCAGGGCTGGGGCACTGCAGCTCTCTGGGCAGGAGCACTACCTGACCC
This sequence comes from Origma solitaria, assembly GCA_013397895.1. Classification (NCBI taxonomy): domain Eukaryota; kingdom Metazoa; phylum Chordata; class Aves; order Passeriformes; family Acanthizidae; genus Origma; species Origma solitaria. Next base: position 940,255 of record VZRL01005690.1, read on the forward strand.
AAACCCCTCTCAGGGCAACAGGGAGAAACCAGGAGAGCTGTGGGCAAAGTTGACTGCACAGGAAATGACGTTCTCAGCACTACACACCATAAAGAATGCTACTGCATGAGAAAACCCACAACCATCAGACAGAAGTGTTCTTTTCATTCACCTCTTCCACATCCCAGCAGACTCTTTGGCAACCTGTGGTTAGTGCATCTTCTTCAGACCTAGGCTTCAGTCCCTCTGGGCTAAGGCACTGCTAATTGTTAAAATGAAACATGGAGGAATTACAAAGCCCAGCTGTGCAGGTTTAGGTAATGCTGGAAGTTTAAAAGCTGCATTATACACAATTCCTTTACTATTGAACAGTAAGAATTTGGTCATACTGGTAGATGAATTAAATTATTTATCTAGGAAGTATTCATAAGTTTCCATGGAACCTGCCTAGAAGGCAGAATTGCTCAAAATCTCACCTACTTAAAAAGAAAGCTGCATCTCTACAGGAACTACAGTTTTATTAATCAAATAACAGTTTACAATAACCTCCTGTGGTCCTGATACATATTAAAAAAAACAACCAAACAAACAGCCCTACATAATTTGCTTGACAGGTACTAGTAGATTTTTGATGCACATCCGTTGATACTGCACAGCTATTCTGAAGGCAAAGGTCATATATCAATTTATACCAGCTGAGCATATTACCAGTAGACTGTCCTGTCTTCTAGGAAAACAAATCTGGAAAGTCTAGTTCCAAACTAGACTCAACTCTAGAAAAATGCACTATTTCTATTAAAACTTATTTGCAAGGTCTATTTCCATCAGAAAGAGCCATGACCCAACTTGCTGAACAAAAAAACATGTGCTGGAAAATATATAACTGTAGTGAGACAGGTATGAACTCTTCTTCACAAAAAAAAAAACACAAAACCACCTAAACAAACAAACAAACAAAACCCCCTAAACAAAAAACAAATAAAAATCCTAAAACCACCACCACCACCAAAACCAACAAAACAACAATTTACTTTGGTCACTGCTCTAGTAGGGAATGCTACTCAAGTCCTTTGGCTAAAGGAATCATAAGAAAACATGACATTTCCACTCCATTTGCCTACATATTTCCAAGTGCATTTAATGATCTAATTAGTCTCCAAGTATGTATGTCGTAAAGCTCTAACTACTTTTGTACTTTCAAATATGTTCTTCCATGAGTCTCTGTCATGAGGGACTTGCATTAATTGGTGGGCAAATGCAAGTGCAACATATTCTAAGTGTGAGAACCAAACCTAAATTGAGAAGGAATATGGGATTTGAGCTCTGGAGCAAGGCCAGAGCTCCTGAAGCCACAACCAGAGGGAGGGAGATGTCAGAGCCCACCCCTGCAAGGAGAAGAGCTGGGAAGGAGCAGCTTCCCAGGCCTGCCCAGGCCACTGCACTCCTGCTGTGCAGGAAGCTGCAGGTCTTAGAGATGAACACAGCACAGCTGCACCAAAAGAAACACTTCAGCGAGTACAAAGAGGATGCCTGCCTTGTTTGTGCAAGTAATGTATAAACATCCTTAAAATAACAGAAGTTTTAATAGCTGTAGAATTTTTCATACCACCACACTCAAACCAAGAATAAAGTATCCTATCTTACCTTTTAATTTGATTTCTTTTTTAATGTATTCTTTGATCTTTCTGCATTTGGACTATTGACTAGAAACAACTGTGTTGGAAAAGCTGGGGGAAAAAACCCTCTTAAGTTATTTTGCCATTACTTATGAAACATAATTATTTCGTTTTTTACAACATAAGAAATGTTGTAATGAAAACATATATAGTTTTACATAATTTAAGTATTTTTAAACTAATAATACATTTAAACTGGCTGCGTTACATGAACTCTGAGGAACAAGATATTCAGTAAGTTTTATAAGAAATGAAAAATCAGAACACTAAATTATAACTTTTAGCAGCTGATTCCTAAAATCTTTAGATGGACCTAAGGAAAAAAAAATAATTTTGACATGAAAATAAACAGTTCCTCAAACACTTTTCTATGTCAAAATGAGGAAAATGGCCGCTGCTGCCATACGTAGAAGGGATGATGGAAATAACTCAAAAAACCCCTGCCAAGCTATCTGGCAGCCTCTGGAGGATTACAAAGGAAGGGACAAATTCCCTCGTATGTGGCTGTCAGTGAAGAGCAGCAAAAAGCAGGCAAACTCCTGGAAAGGGAGAACAGATGCAGGATGCAAGGTTTGACTTCCCTGTGTATAGACAGACTCAGATTTTCAATTCATAGAAAGCTCTGCTTGCTTTAGCACCTACATTAGTGCAGGATTTCCTGTCATAAGAAATCCCGTCAAAGTAATCTAATAAAATCATATTAAAACCCTACCTCCCACCCTGCAACAAATCCCTTAAAAAAGCCAGAGAGAGTGGTCCAGATATTTTGATAGAGCACATGTCTTGTCGCAATACTGGAAGAAAAAAGTGTGTCTAGGCATACTGAAATTAGAGGGAACCACTCCTCCTATGCTTCAGGGCATATTTGCTTCATTGACCCTGATGACAGGATTCATGAAACACTAATGTCAAGTAGCAGGTGCAAGACAAAATATAGACACTACTTTTTCACTTTATAGCAGTATCCACAGTGTGACAGGATTTTCCCTAATTGCCAAAGATAGACAAGCTCCTGACTTAAATAGGTTGTGATACATCAGGGACCTTGCTGCTGCCCTTCTCTTTAAGTGGAAGACACTCAGAAACCACGATGATGGGCAGAGGTTTAAAAGCTTTGAGAAAGACTGAACACTGAGGAAAACTGTAAACGCTAAAGCAGGTAAAAAAACCAGGTCAAAAACTATCTACACTAATAAATGATAATAAAATAAACAGTCAGTGAAAATATTTTAACTGTACCGAAAAAAAATCAAAACACCAAATGAAAACCAAACAGGAGCCTTGATTCTATAGTTTGAGATAGAAAAACACAAACAAGACTTCTAAAACTGCCTTCAGTTCACTGGAGGTGGGGTGGAATTGACTGTCTCCCGGCCTCAGCTACCTAAATAAAAAGTAACTTTACAATGTGGAGGGGAGAGAGTATGATGTTATTAACAGTCAAAATGACTCTTGATTTGATAAGGAGAGTTACCCTACAGTACAGGGTGGGCCAGAGGTGGAACATATACAATCACCAGCATGTAACTGGTATGGGATTTACCGTGTATCAATAAACTCACTTGCACATCTGTACTGGCAGGTGAAGAAGCAACCAAGTTTCTTTACCTCTCACTCAGATCTTTCCCCCCACATTGCTCTCTGTGTGAGCATGAGTTGAGCTTTTCAAATGAAGAGGAAATTCCTCTAACCCTCTGGACCTCAGGAGACCAGCCAATGGTCACAGAGATAGTTCAGGGCAGCCAGGTCTCCACTGTCTTCTGAGCATCACCTTGTCACCTTGTCGTACCTTGAAACCTTTGTGTGAGTCTTTCCTCAAACTCTCACCTTAAAGAAGTCATGCAAGAAAACAAAATAGCCTTCATAACTTATTCCCTCCAGGACTAATTAAACTACTCCACAATATTCTTGCTCAGAGCCTTGATGAAGAAATTAAATGAGAGAGAAGCGCTCAGTACACGGAAGTGAAATCATGGTGCAGCAGGTCTCTCACTGGACAGTTTGGTGGCTCGAATAACTGAGCTATTATCCCTCTGAAAAATGACCAACGGATTTTACTTCTAATAATGTCTCTTTGTAGTAATTACCTGTCCTTTGTATCATCAATCATAACAGAAACAGGTGTTGAAAATGTAAACCACACAGGAAAAAGACACAAGAAGCTCTGCACAGAACACTTGGGTTGACTTCCTGCACAGAAATAGAGTCACACGGACATCTGTCTAATCTGTTCTTAAAAACCTTCAGCAGGAGATTAGGTCTCCATTAAATCTCAAGGCAGCCTTTTCAGTGTAAAAGCCTAATACAAAGATATATATAGTACCACAGCTCTGATAAAATAAATCTATCTGGAGTCACTTTATCTTTCCTAATCAGTACCTAGAGCCATTACACTTCTGGCACCGACCACAACTCCACTTAAACCATGCCTGTGAAAAAAATAGAGAAAATTTTGCTACCTAAGGCAAGAAAAAATCCTCAGGAATACCTCCCTAATGCACTTCTGAAAGGAGCAACACACACAAGACAACAGAAGCAAGTCTGATTTTCAACTGAAATTTTTGAAGAAGTATACCAGGAGAATACATGGTACACTCATGTTACATGTTGGCAAAGCTCTGCCAAAGGCACGTAGAACATGGAAACTAGTAGGCTGCAATGTCAGTATTCTTAATAAAGATTCAAAAGCTTTTTTCTTGGCATATATTTATTAGTAATTATTATTTGGCTTTAAACCACAATAAAGCACAAATTCTTAAGTCACTACAGAATTACCAGACAGATATGTGGATTATTGGCAAAGTACAGAACAGCCTAGGTGGGCATTCAGAATCAAAGGGTAAGTACTACATGAAGTATTAAAGACATTTGACAGAACACAACCAAAAATATCTCTGTTTTACTAGTGTTCTCTCAAAGATATTGGAAAATAAAACAAATACACCTAATTTTGCAAAGCTGTTTTAGAGCCTCTGTATGTGTATTTCTCTTCCCAATATTGGTTCTCTCTGCCCTATGAGCAATGTTTTAAAATGAATGCAGAGGTTTCCATGTCTGAAACTAATACAGACAAATTACCAAATATATTTATATATACTACAGGTCAATAGCTATTTCAAGTTTACTCCTAAGGAAACCACATTAGATAGAATTTTTTTTAAAAGAGAATTTTTAAGTTCTATGGGACATATCATATACATGCAGCAGTCTCTGGATCTGAATTTTAAAAAGCAGTACCCTAAATCCACAACAGTGAGGATCTAAACAAGCAAAGGCCCTAGTAATGAAGAACCCTGGTCATGACTCCATCTCCTCTAACTTCATTATATTTATAATATGGAAATATTTATTTATTGTCGTGGGTTGACTGTAAATAATGGTGTATTCTCCTTAATGCTGTATTCCCCTCTGATCCTCTTTATGCTCAGAAGGAAAAAAAAAAACTTTCTGTAACCAGGGCCAAGGCTGCTCTGGCAAGGGTTTTTGGTTTTTTTTCTCTTTTCTGTTCAAGGACTCTTGGGGGGAGTAACAGGTTACACACATTCCTCCTGCTTCAGCTGCTGAGCTGTGAGAAGCTGTTTCTCTGGGACTGCTGCGTCTTCATCTTCTTTTTGGATTTTTTTTTCAACTGGCTTTCTTGTCTGAGAATCAGAAGATGCTCCAGGAGGAGGGTAGGTGAGAATCCTCCAGGGAGCCACTGGAGAGACTCCATCCAGCCCCCCAGGACCCCCCTGAGGGGGAAGCTATGCCCAAGGTTAAAAATAGGACACTAAAAGTCATCAGCTGCTTACTCAGGTTTAATAAGTCCTTATTCCTTTTCCTGTGACTTTTATTTTTATTTTGTTCTGTTATTTTATTTTGTTTTGTTAAATAAACAGGTGAGGTTTTTTTCTTTTCCATTTCCCCTAAGGAAATTACTTCCAGGCCTGGGTGGCAGAGGGGCTCACTGGAATGTGGGAGTGTTTACCGGCTCCCCCCCCCCCCCCCCC
>VZRL01005690.1:945938-1054848 GCA_013397895.1 Origma solitaria
TGAGACAAATTTTCTGATGCATTGGCCAGGAATGTGAAAAGAAAACACAACAATTACAATCTGGTTTTTAAATACTTTGTATTGAGGTACAGCAGTCAGTGGCCACCATGCTGTTAAATATAGTAATGTGTCTCTGGTCTCTAGGCCTGTTCGACTACCCAAAGATAGGAGCAAGTTCAGGCCCGGCACGTAACTTCTACAGGGCAGGGACCCACCCGAATCAGGCTTGTGATAGTGATAGGTCTGGTAGCACTAATTTACAAAAAGGTAACAGAGGCACTGGAAGCTGTCAAAAATGTGTATTTCCTGCTGTTTCTCCATCCTAGTCGCCATAGCCTGCTTTGGGGTTTTGTTAGTGTGTTGGTTTTGCTTGGCTCAGTTTTTGCTGGCGGGGGGGGGGGGGGGGAGCCTCAAAGATGGCTCCTGTGTGTCCTCTGTGAAGGTTCTGGAAGTTTTCCACCATGTCCAGCAGAGCCAATCTCTGATGGCTCTGAAGATGATGGACATGCTGCTGGCCAAGGCTAGGCCAATTAGAGATGCTGGTTACGCCTCTGTGAAAACATATTTAAGAAGAAATCAGAACAATGTGAGCATGCACTTCTTTTCAGCCAGAGGAGGAGGAGGTGAGAACATATGAGGGAAAACAACATGGAGACACAAGGTCAGTGGAGAAGGTGGGGGAGGAGGAGCTCCTGGCAGCAGAGCTGAAAACCCTCTGCCAGCCATGGTGAGGGCCATGGTGAAGCAGGTGGTCCCCCTGCAGCCCATGGGAACCACAGGGGACACAGAGATCCACTCGCAGCCTGTGGGGAGGTGCCCACACCAGAGGAGCAGGTGGATGCCTGGAGGAAGCTGTGATCCAGCGGGAGTCCCAGAGGGGAGAGAGGCCTTGCTCCCGAGATGGAACAGCCTGCCCTTGGAGGTCTGCACCCCGTGGACGAGGGGCCTACACCGCAGCAGGTTTGGGAGGGCTGTCTGCCTGTGGGAGGAGGCTCATGTTGCAGCAGGTTCCGGGGGGCTGCTGCTCATGAGATTTGGACTCACGCTGGAGAATTTCGCAGAGAACTGTCTCCCGTGGGAGGGACCCCACGGCAACATAGAGGAAAAGACCTCTCCCCCTGAGCAGCAGAAAAAGATGTCAGTGATGGACTGACCAAACCCCCATTGCCTGCCCCCCTGTGCTGCTGGTGGGGAGGGAGGGGGGTGAGCAGACAAATGGTGCCTAAAGGCTTTATTTTACTTCATGTTTATCCTACTCTGACTCTGTTAGCAATAACTCACTTTGCAACTTTAAGTTGTAGCCTGTTTTGCCCTCACTGTATCTTCTCCCGATTCTTTATCTCAACTCATGAGCCTTTTGTGTGTTAACTTCTTTCCTCTCCTCTGCCCAGCTCTGGCAGAGGAGTGGAGAGAGCAGATATTGTAGGTGCCTGACATTTGGCCAGGTTCAAACCACAGCATTCAGTAATTACACCCAGACTGTTAAGTGAAGAATAGGGGATGATGTTTCCCAGCCCTTTATCTCCTTCTTCCCCTTCAAATCAGGCATGTCACCTGTTGAGAATGTTCAGTTTCCCCTGGATGTTAAAGAGGCCACCTTCCTGGCACTTTATCTGGTAGGTTTTCTTTATATGGCCTGCAGGTTGATCAGGGGCTGAGATTTCCAGAGAGTCACAACACCATCCCAGTCCTGAGTGGAAATGCCAGGTTCAGGATAGCATTGCAGATGCCAGGGACAGCAAGGCATGACAGAGAAATGGCAATGCAAGCAAAAAGAGACCTGTCCAAAACAACTGACCCTCTATTGAAAGACTTCACCTACAGTGTTTAGCAAAGGGATCTGCAGACATCAAAGGACTTGGAAGAGTGTTTCAGATTATGGATGGAGACAGGAGCGGAACCCTTGACTTCCATGAATTTGTCAGAGGACTACATGGTGACAATGTCATGATGAGTAAGGAAGAAGCACAAGAGCTTTTCCAGATATTTGATAAAGATGGCAGTGGAAAGAGGCTAATTGGCAGCATAGGGAAAACCAATCTGGGCTGCTGAAGAATGGAAAGACGTCACTACCCAGGTAGAACAGCTACCTGTGAAGGTCCGCCATGTAGATGCTCATGTCCCCAAGAGTAGAGCTGATGAGGAGCACCGAAACAACAAGCAGGTAAATCAGGCTGCAAAGACAGAGGTGTCACAGATAGACTTAGATTGGCAACACAAGGGGGAGTTGTTTCTAGCTCAATGGGCCCACAATGCCTCAGGCCATCAGGGCAGAGATGCCACCTATAAGTGGGCAAGAGACCGAGGAGTGGATCTAACCATGGACTGTATCTCCCAGGTTATCCGTGACTGTGAAATGTGTACTGCCATCAAGCAAGCCAAGTGGGTGAAACCTTTGCAGTATGGGGGAAGGTGGTCCAAGTACAACTATGGTGAGGCCTGGCAGGTTGACTACATCACACTGGCCCAGACCCATCAAGGCAAGCACTATGTGCTCACAAAGGTAGAAGCCACCACTGGGTGGCTGGAGACCTATCCTGTGCCTCATGCCACTGCCCGTAACACCATACTGGTCTTGAAAAGCAGGTCCTTCGGAGGCATGGTACCCCTGAGAGAACTGAGTCTGACAATGGGACTCATAGTATCGAGTGGGTGCACCATATCCCTTACCATGCACCCGCTGCAGGCAAAGTGGAACTGTGCAATGGATTGCTAAAAACTACCTTGAAGGCACTGGGTGAGGGATCTTTCAAAAACTGGGGAACAGCATCTAGCAACAGCCACCTGGTTAGTCAATACCAGAGGTGCCACAAATGAAGCAGGCCCTTCCAATCTGAACCCTCTGCATACAGTGGATGGTGACAAGGTCTCGGTAGCACATGTCAGAGGTTTGTTAGGAAAAATAGGATTAATTCTGCCTTGAGCAAAGACAAACCCATCCGTGGGGTTGTCTTAGCTCAGGGACCAGGGTGTACATGATGTCTAATGCAGAAGGATGGAGAAAAACTATGTGTACTGCAGGGAGATCTGATGTTGGGTGAGAATCATGTATAAATACCATTGCTTGCTGAATGTCACTGTCATTGTCTGTCTGTAGCTGTGTATATATGTACATATAAAGGTGTGGCTGTAGAGTTAGAATATATATTAGTTTGGGCATTAAGCTGATGATATGGAATAAGGGGTGGAATGTCCTGGGTTGACCGTAAATAATGCTGTATTCCCCCTCATCCTCTTTATGCTCAGATGGAAAAAAAAAAACCCTTCTGTAACCGGGGCTGAGGCTGCTCTGGCAAGGATTTGGTTTTTTTTTTCCTCTTCTCCTTTCAAGGACTCTCGGGGGGAGTAACGGATTACACACATTCCTCCTGCTTCCAGCTGCTGCACGGCGAGAAGCTGCTTCCCTGGGACTGCTGCTTCTTCCTCTTCGTCTTCTTTTTTTTCAACTGGCTTTCACATCGGAGAATCAGAAGGTCCCCCAGGAGGATGGTAGAGGTAGATGAGAATCCTCCAGGGAGCCACCAGAGAGACTCCGCCCGGCCCTCCAGGACCCCCCTGGAGGAGGAAGCTATGCCCAAGGAAAGAAAAAAGGACACTAAAATCCATCAGCTGCTAACTCAGGTTTAATAAGTCCTTATTCATTTTCCTGTGCCTTGGGGGCATTTTGTTTTGTTAAATAAACTTTTTTTTTCCCTTTTCCTCTAAGGAAGTTATTTCTGGGCCCAGGTGGGGGAGGGGCTCACTGGAACATGGGAGCATTTGGCCCCCCCCCCACCAATTTGTCTCAAACCGAGACATTTATCTTAGGAATTTAAGCAAGATCTCTTTCCTTCATTGTGAAGGGAACTGAAAGACTCCTGCCCCTCAGCACTCCTACCCAATGAGCTCCATAGTTAAGCATTCCTTCAATGTCCATCCCTGTCCTCATTCCCTTCCTCTCTCTCCAAAAAATACACCTACAGATCAGGCAGGTTCTCAGAAGTTACACAAATCTTTCTTTAAAATGTGCTGAGGCATACACTCATTTTTTCACATTTACATTATCAGCGCCATTGATTTCCCTATGAAGCCTACAGCATTTTCTACTTCTGTTCTGTGTTCACACAGCACAAAGAAAATGCATGCTGCTTCTCAATCAAAGCTCCTAGCTATTTACCAAAACACAATTTAGTAAACAGACAAACTTTCTTTATTTGCAGTGAGTTTTGTAATGATTAAAGCCTTTTGCTTTTAAGAGTATTAGCTTGCCTCTCTAACTGATGGAATAGGTAAGCTGAATAAAGCTTTCCTGACGTAAACAGACCTGTAAAACCTGCTATGTGATGCAAGCAAATCTCAGAAATCAATTTGCTGAGCATTGCAGTCTTTTATAAAAAACTGCCTCACAGCAAAAATTAAAAAAGGAACATCCCTCTAAAAACTTTAAGTTTTGAAGATAATAAATTATTTCCCCAATTGCAATGTTAGAAAAATTAAATTCTTGTGAGCTTGATGTATTTCCATTTTGTTCTTTTCTCAAGAGTGGCAAAAAAGTGAATTTGAAAGAAAAAAATCCCAACAAAAAAATTCTGCAAATTTCCTTACTGGGAGTAAAAAAAAAGAAAACTCCTGTCACCTTCACTTTGATAAATGCCTGTGTAGCACAGTTCAAGGCTGTGTCTTAGAACCTCTACCCTGCAGCAGCTGGGACTTCTCCTAGCTTAAAACATTAATTCAATTTTATTTCCTTTTTTTTTCTTTTCCAAACTGAAAGATATTTGGTTTTCTTTTCTCAGGATGGAAAAAGAACCCTTGGAAAAATAGATTTTTTCACGAAAGATTTGAATTGGAGGGCACAGGTGGGAGGTTTCAATCTGAAAACCAGCAAGTTACACAGTTTTTATCTCTGACCAGTCTGTCTGATACAGTACATCCATGATTTACTAGTGTAGCATAAAGCAGGAGAATTTATCTCAGCCTAACTTGTCTTAAATATAATCTTCATGAACTCTACTACATTGAAAGAAAATCCACAGACTCATAAGACCATGTTAGAGACAGTACTTATATGAGAATCATCAGCAGAGGTTGGCATTAAGAGGGGTGGTAATAAGTCTCTTCACTTAAAAGATAAACTGATGCCAGATCAAAAGCACCCAGTCCCTAAGCCTGTAACTCCACAACGTATATGCTACAGTTTACTTAGATGTTTTCCACTGTCACAACAGCCTATAAAGTATATAACATGGCCAGTGATTAAAAACAATGAGCAGTTTGGAGTCCTCACAAAAATGCAAGCCCAGATAAAAATCACCGTCACTCTCAGTGTTAAGGAAAATGAATAATGAAATACAGTGGCGAGTAATGTAAGCAAAAAACAGATTGAAAGAACTACTCCCTGCCAAAATAAACAAGCAGCAGAAAATTGTGTAACTCTTAATTCCTATTTCTATTCAGAGCTTAACTGGAATGTATTGGGGGCAAAGTACGCAAATTAATGGTAAAAATTCAGAAAGCCCAGCTATGTTTTCTCTCATTTCAGAGACAAGGTTGTCTCAGCACTCAGTCTGTAATTGCACACTTATCCAGCCCTACTCCTTCAAGCTCACCTTACTGAAACAAGTTGTACAGGAGACTAATGCTCACTTCATGTGAGCTGATGCACAGTGTCACATGCCTGGTGGAACTAGCTACAAAACTGACATGCAAACACATGTTCAAACAGCAACAGCTTCCCTTAAAATGACTTCCCTTAAATAACTGGGACTTCATTCAGGCTTCTAAACCCACCCTTAGATCTTATTCATTACAACTAAATGAATGACCTGAGAACCAGACTTGGCAGTAAAGTTAAGAATTACTTTCCCTCTCCCAAAATGTCACAGAATCATCAAGGTTTGAAGTGACATTCAAAATCATCCAGTCCAACAGTCAATCCAGCACCACTATAATCACCACTAAACCACATACAACCCCAAATGCTCTCCTCATTTATTCTCTCTCTCCACAACTCCTCCAACCTCACCACAAAGCTGAGAACACAGCAGAACATCCTGTTGAGAACTGGCAAGAACTTGAACAGACATTCTCTCTTCTTGAATAAAGAGAAGACACGAATGTGACCTCTGAATCCCAAATTCTATTCCAATCCCTTCACCAACATGTTCTTATCATACCTTTAAAACCCAGGCAGATGCTTGAGGAGCTGAATTAGGGTTGAAGCCCTAATTCTTCATTTGCTCAACTCATAATGTCCTAGTAGCTCCTACCACTGCTTCCCAACACAGGCTCAATAAAGTGGGACAGGACTATGAAAGGGAGTAGTTATAAACATGAGGTATTTAGGAAACTGATCCAATCAAACCTCATTCAATAATCCCTCTGCTCAAGAGATACCTGGAGTCAATGAACAGAAGAAAATGAGCTCATCTCCTGCCCTGATCCCAGTTTTACCCTGTAGAAGTCTTTAGACTTGAGTTACCATTTCTTTTTTAAGACCTTCTGTAAAAGGTTCATTTTTCTTACTACTTGTGTGCAAGAACATATACAGACAGAATTGTAATGTCATCAAAATGTAAGCACACCTAAAGTGAATTTCATCACCATTTTTTTCTCCTATTATAAAGACTGACTTCCCTGAAATGAGAAAAAACCACACTATATTCTAAACATGAACTGCAAAGAAGCATCACCAGGATGGTACTGTTGTGCCCTCCAGAATGTCAGCAAATGAAAAATCTTCCACAGAGTAATTGCATTGGTAGAGAAACTGTGTAATGCTTTGCCTGGAAATTACATCCTCTTTCAATTTACACATTAATCCAGAGAAGATAAATGATTCTTGGTCTTGTTTCTGGTGGCAAACAAGGGAGTGACATGGGAACAAAAAAGTTGTTGATTATAGAATTTGAAAGATAGCAAGTATAAAAACAAGACAACAATAAACAAACCTGAAGCATCTCATCACGTATGTAAAACTAGTAACTCTTGGTCAACTTGAATTCATCTAATTACCTGCTGCAGTGCAATTGCAGCATATTTTAAATGACACGCTGGTTAAAGAAATTCCTGTGGGAGGTGATCCCTTCTCTGTCACCACAGGATATTTTACTAGCAGATGTTAGTGATGTTCTTCATTAATGGTAATGGCTGCAATAGAGTGAAGGAGAGGGATAACATGAGGTATTACATTCTCTGCATTCCTATACAAGTGTGGGAATAGCCAGATGTGCCCTGGAAAAGGTAAATTGCACTTGCTGTGTATATGCTACCACACAGCACCTCTGCTCAAAGGTGAGAATTCAGTGGTCCCTTGTTATTCCTTATGTAAGTATACAACTGCAAAGAAACAACAGGAAAGCCAGATTTGCAGATGACTGCACAACAGCTATCTCTGCTATGCTTGATCTCCAGCCTACAGGAAACAACAGAAACTTTATCATTTGTGAGGTTTAGATCTCTTCCACAGTAACAGGTCCACCCCATGCATCCTGCATCAGGATTCTGATAGCTGAGCTTCTCCTTTTCATTTAATCTCCTGTTTCCTAGGAGTTCAGTGTTTCATGATGAAAATTAACTTGTTTTCTAGGGGTAGGATTAATCTTATTTGATGTAAATGTCTTCACTGTCTATCTGAACTAGTGACACTTGGCTTCCTTCACAGGCAATGTAATACAGAGTGAAAAAACCCCACCTCTATGGTAAGATCTACCTGACCTACATATACATTTACTTTTGGATACCAGGAAATGTAGGAAAAGCATTTTCCTCTCAACTGAATATCAAGACATCCTGGCATGACTGGGTCTGATTTAGATTATCTACCCTGTAGACATCTGTCCTTGATCAGATGATCCCACCCCCAGGTGGCCCAAATTGGACACAGCAGACAAACAACTTTACTCATCATTTTTACATAATAACTGTGGTTAAGCAAAACTGAAATAGAAGACAGTGTCTGTGGAATAAAAAACTTAGTGTTTACTGCTGTGATATGAAATCAGTGGTTTAATAATCTAAACAGAGACAGCTTATCAAGCCCTTACCTTTGGGGATAGTAATCTGACAGCCCAGGTCACAGTCCTGCTGCAACTGATAAAAAGCCACTTCCTGCAGCCGAGCACGCTCCAGCTCTGAGAGGCTTTGAACGGGAACTGACTTCAGCCGAACACTGCGCCCTGACATGCTGTTCCAAGTGAAATCACCCTACAGGAAATCAAATGGAAAAATATGAAGCATCATATGGTATGCACAGTTTAATAAACAGAACCATTTCTTTAACTGCTAGAAAAAAACAACACAGGTTCTTCTTACCAAAAGGCCATTTTCTTGGACATCTCTAACCTTTCAAGTATCTTTATTTTCCCTAGAGCAGCATTCCTTAAAAGGGATATGGACATGCAAAACAAGAAGTCAATTCTGTCTGAAGCCATTTGATCAAGTATTGTTACAAAAACATTAAGATTCCAGTAACAAAAAGCACAATGCACGGAAGGGGGGGGGAACCCTTTTCTACTTTTCCCAGTTTGCTTTCTCTGTACAGTACTTGATCATCACTTATTTCTTTTCCTTTGCCATCAGTCAGAGATGCAGACCTCCAGGGGGTCCATGGACAACACGCATCCCCCACATTTTACTAATCCCACTCCACCAGACTCAGAGATTGCACTGGCAGAGCCCCTTTTCTGACACATCTCATCTCCTCCTCATGAGGATGCTGTGTTTAGAATACAATTGACTAAAGTACAAGCTATTCCATGTTTTTGAAGAGCTGCAATAACGACGTATTTGTTAAGATTTATAGAGGAAAACAGCGTGAGGTATGCTACATCTCTGTAAGGTACCAATTAAGCTTGGAAAGCAAATCGAAAGCTTTAGCTGTTGTATCTCCCACCTGTGAGAACCTATAAAAAAAACTTCTAGTATTTAGCTTGGGCCAGAGAAGTAATCATCCCTCAAACAGAAGAACGAACACAAAGACAAGCTTAAAGGCTGATAATTAACTTAAAGCAAGACTTTCAGAATTCACCAAAGCATCATCAAAGAGCACAGATTACTACTACAGGGAGAGAAAGAAGAATTTGTTTTTCATTCTAACCATGTTGAAAAATAAACATCAATCTTGTCAGTAAGTATAACCTGATGCAGATGTAGATAATGAAAAACCTGATGTACATCAGCTGGGCTGTAAGACAAACGCACAAACCTGCCTTTCATCACAGCATGGCAGACATACAATTAACAAACTTCACTCTCATTTTCAGTTTACATTTCAACATCTGTACCTTCACTGCATACTAATTTTGTCACTTGTCAAGGTTTGACCCTGGCTAAATGCCAGGCACCTACCACGTCTGCTCTCTCCAGCCACAGCTGTGCAGAGGAGAAGGAAAAAACACAAACACACTGGAAACATGAGTTGAGATAAGCCACTGGTGGGAGGACACATAGAGTTGGAGGATAAATCAGAGGTAAAAATAAGCTCTCAAGACACCATTTCTTCACTCACCCCCTTTCCCTCTTAAGACACTGTTTACTTCACTCACCCCCCCACCCCTTCCCTCTTAAGGCACCGCTTCTCGGCTCACCCCGCTCCCCCCTTCCAACTAACCAACAACTCCAAGGCAGGGGCAGGGTGTGGGGGTTTCCTTTGGTCAGGGTCAGTCCGTCAGGGGGAATAATCCTCTACTTAGCCATGGGGGTCCCTCCCACGAGAGACAGTCCTCTGCGAACTTCTTTGGCGTGGGTCCAATCTCACGAGCAGCCCCGCCCGATTGCTGCTGTCCGAGATTCTCTCCAGGTTGCAGACTTCCAAGCCGAGGCCAGGCTGTTTCCATCCCGGGAGCAAGGCCTTTCTCTCTCCTGCAAGGCCTTTGCAACTCTCAGTCTCTGGGACTCCCACTGGATCACAGCTTCCTGCAGGCCTCCACCTGCTCCTCTGGCGTGGGCACCTCCCCACAGGCTGTGGGGGGTTCTCTGCATCCCCTGGACTCCATGGGCTTCAGGGGGACCACCTGCTTCCCCATGGTCTTCACCATGGCCGGCAGAGGGTTTTCAGCTCTGGCGCCTGGAGCACCTCCTCCCCCACCTTCTCCACTGACCTTGGAGCCTCCATGATGTTTTTTCCTCACATATTTTCACCTCCTCCTCCTCCTCTGACTAAAAAGAAGTGCGTGCTCACATTGTTTTGATTTCTTCTTAAATATGTTTTCACAGAGGCGTAACTAACATCTCTAATTGGCCCAGGTTTGGCCAGCAGCATGTCCATCATCTTCAGAGCCATCAGAGATTGGCTCTGCTGGACATGGTGGAGAAATTTCCAGAATCTTTACTCAAGACATGCAGGAGCCATCTTTGTACCCCCACCCTACTTACTAGCAAAAGCTGGGACAAGCAAAACCAACACATCGCTGTAAACTTATAATTCATGTGTTCAGCACATCCATCTGCAAAGGATGTCCACTGACTTTAAAAATTATTGGCTGAAACTCCTTAATATGAGAATCGGTAAAATTTGCCTTTATTTAAAAGTTATGTATCCTGTTGTATGGAAACATCTTTGTTCATGTTTCCATATACTTTGCCCATATATGTGCATGTATATTTATATGCACACATACAACCTGTACATACATTTGTATACAAACATATATATGCACACCTATGACTGCATGAGTGCACATTCACAAATGTGCAGCACCATTTAGCAATACAGATTAAAGGAATTACATAATTAACACCATTTCTTGTGATTCATGAAGTATGTTTGAGTTCCGCAAGGAATTTTTTTTTTGCCAGCATAATTTTTGCAAGTCATTAGGCAATCACAATAGATAAAGGCATTATCTCAAAGTGAACAACTGCACCTCTATATGCTTAATGCATGCACTATGCTCAGTGTCTTTATGGTATTTATGTGCACATGGACCACATATGCAAAACTTCTGTGCTAGCCCAGTATTTGACTACTGCAATTTGTTCCTTCATTTTTTTGCCTCTTGCTCTTCTAGTGCCTTACTGTTGACTAACCAGATTTAATAAGCTCAAACTAAAGGTTTGCATGGTGTCACAAGCCATGCTGAGCAGCTTAACTCAAGCAAAACCAAGCAAGTTACATAAACCTTATTTGTAAAACTGCAAGTAAACATTTACATTTTTTAAAAAGCTGTTGTCATTTATAGATAAAAGTGATCAAGAACAGCATCCACAACCAGACAATGTATACTACAAAACTAATTCCTTTCCAACCCTGATAATGCAAAAGAAACTTTACAAGTACAGAAGTATGCAATTCAATCCTCGTGACCATATAATATATAAAATATTCTATAGTCAATATGGTACAGACAGAGAAATACAGGTCTTTATGGCAGAGTTTAGGGGTATTTTATCTTAGTCATTCCTCTGAAAAGAGCACTTTTATAAACAAAAATATCACTGATATGCCTACCATAAAAAATTTCAAATCCAAACACTTTATATTAAAACAGGAATGGGAAGCAAAAATTATACCCCTTAGAAAATGTTAAGGTAATAGAATACCATTTAGGACATGTCCTGTTTCCTGTAGACCACAAAACCAAGGGCAGCATAGGACTTTTAGGAATTACCACAAATTAAGCAAACATTCCTTAAGTGAATTCGGCATGAACACATGAATTATTCCTTTTTCAGATGGAGTTGCCCTTGGCAATTTTTAACTCTGGAGGTAGCTCCTCATTCTCATCCTTATCTCTGAGCTGGCTCTGTTACTGCAGGCAGTGTGCTGCTCCACTGCAAAGCCCAGCTCCAGCAACAGCTCTGCTAAAGCAGGTGACCTTGGAGACAGGGCCTGCAAGCTGTGCTACAGCCTTGAACTAAGGCTCTGCTTTGGGGATTCCAGCAAACCTCTTTGCACAGAGCTGGGCTGCTTCACATGAGCACAGCACCCAACTCAGCACTACCCAGACAGATCTCACTTTAATATGGGAATATCCCACCCTTCCACCCAGGCAAGTGGTAGGGTCACAATCCCTGGAGGTATTCAAAAGCTGTGTAGAGGTGGCTCTAAGGCACATAGTTTAGTGGTGGACTTGGCAGTGCTGGGTTAATGGTTGGACTTGATGATCTTAATCTTTTCCAACCTAAGTGAGTCTATGATTTGTTTTTTATTGTAGGACTCCAAGGGTTTAAAACCAACACAAAGGAGAAAGCAGCAAAGATTATGAGGCCTGTTCCTTTCAACCAGGTTTTTATTCTGCCAGTTTGCAAGCCCCCTGTATGTTCCTGGTGCTCACTGTCCAGACAAAAACAGTGGTTTGCAACATCTGCACCTTGTAATGCCACAACAGGTTGCTGAGCAGCAATAAAGAATGTAAAATCACTCTGCCCAATTGCTGTGCACTAAAGAAGACATTCCTTTTCAACACTTGATGGGTTTGATAAAACCTCTGCTAGGTCACATTAACATAGGTTTTTATTATGCTAATGGAACACATGACTAATAAACTAAAATATTTTTGGAAAATCATGTGGTAGGGAGGGCCAATGAAATCTCCTAATCTTTAAAGGCTCAAGAAATGTTTCCTTGAAAAAGTCTGTTTCATTTTGCAAATATATATCACTTATATATCACTGTCTTCTATGAGTCAAAACACGATGTTTGAGAATTTAATCTATTCAAATACTCCTATGCTTTACATAACACAAGGTAAATTAAAGGCCTCATCTTCCTCCCAAAGCACTGCACAGTTATACAAACAGCCTGTAAATTATTGCAAAATCATCCAGGCTTGGGAGAGGTCCAGAAAAGTCACGCTGCCTTGAAGAATGGGTGCTGGTGTAATTACATCTGCCTAAAGCTATTCTGCATTCTGGGGCAACGAAAGGAGGATAAGGGCAGTACAGACATGAAGAGTATTTTCTGTTTCTCTCTCCATATCAGAAACAACACTTCACCAGCCTAATTCAACATCAGCCTGACATAGCTGGAAGCTTAAAAGGAGCAGAATATCTTTAAGCAAGAAGACAGAATGACTTGTTTGTTTTTTGAAGTCCATGCCTGTATGTGTTCAGACATAGTACACAGGTTGCTCTCTATTATTTACATCATAGGACTGTAGGTCTGAATATGATCTGCAAATGACTCCATCACCAAGAAGAAAAAAAAAAAGGCAACAAATAGAAGAGTGCAAACAGAAATACTGTTCTGGGATAAAGTGACAAGCCTGACAGGACATAAAATGCTAATTGCAAAGCTGCTTTAATAAATGAATTTTACAAAACCATAATCTAGACTAAGAGCCTTCTCTGGTTTCTTCCACCAACCAGTCATGTATTTTTCCTCTCAAGTCTGCAACTTCAGCTGCATTTTCTCTCTGGCACTCCCATTAATATCTAACATCTTTCCTCCACTCAACTGAGCAGTTCACTTACCAGCTAACTACCTAAAATACCAGAGCAGATGACTCAGCAAAGGAGATGACTGAAAAAATGCATCTTTTGCCTCTGAAGAATCTGAATCTGTCCATTTCTCCTGTACTTCTTGTCCACAGTCATAAGCACATTTTTAGTAAGATGCAGACTGCAGCTTTACTGATATCCTTTCAAGCATTTTTCTAATAGGTTGGATGTTTGGTGGCTCCAAAATAAACATTAAGTGGTACATCCTGACTTAAGTAACACTGTGCACTTAAATTACTCTTAAGCACATCTAAGCTATTCTTGTGTGCCTGAACCTCTTTCTCCCGAGCCTCCAACAGACAGTCTTTCAGATGTCTTTTAGAAAAGTCTCATTCTTCTGTCTTTTGTACAGTACAGAAACCAGCTGACAACTGCATGGAATGCTGAATGTAGACACAAATCTGTGCAGTGATCAACCTTGGAGTTTCAAGCCTTAGTGAGTTATGTGGAGGGTGCACCAGTTGGGAAATAAGAACCCTCAAACATTGTGGTTTTACAAAACATAAATTGTAATGCAAGATGGAGAAAGCAATTTTTATCTTATGCCTATTGCTATTGTTAATGACTTTAGTCTGCACTCATTTAAGTGAACACCATTATCAGATTAGCTGTCTACTTTTCATTAGTCTTTTGCTCAAATCCATTTAAAACAACTAAGATGCAAACCAATTATGTCTACTTGTTTTTCTTCTATCCTAGCAACTCGTAGCTATGTGCTTATATTTAGATGGGTGTCCACTGTAAAAGAATTCAGTGGTTTTGCACAAAAATATTATATTGCAAATAACATGGCAAATATAGTATTAGAGTGCCTTAATTCTGTTGCTTAATTATTTCTTTAAGCTTCATGAAACTACATATCATTGCCACTTCATAACCTTTTGCTCCCCTGGTCATTTATTTCAACTCTCTCTACAATTACTTCCAGACTCCTTTGGCATAAACTCTCACAATTTGGCTGTTGGTATACATAATCCCTTTCTTCTTCATTTCCCTGGCATTGCTGTTAGTAACAACCAAAACCAGTTCTGAAGTGAAAGTCAGTCACTTCAGTACAGCTACATACTCTGTCCTGTTGAATCAACATACAGAACACTGTTCCTGGACAGGATGAGAATTAAGGAGAAGGGGAAAAACTAATTTAAGTAGCCTTTTAAGCATTACATGCAGTTAAGGACTGCATGGAAACTCCTTAACCAGTGCCATCCTATATAACCACCTGCAGATTAATGAAGAGCTAAAAAGCAATAAAAGGTACACATGTGCTATAGCCTGACTCTCTCTCCCACCCTAATTCCAGATGTTATTCCATAGCATCTGCATTCCAGCTCAGTGCATCACAGGCAGGACGCTAGTTTCCAGCTGGCATTACAAACTACTGCAACCTAGGATGCTCTGGGATCACACAGCTGCTCCCAAGGGTCTGCTAGTATCACAAAAGAATTCTTTCCGATGAATGAAATGGCACCTCAACACTACACAAAGAAGCACAGGACTTGCTGTGTGACATCAAAGCATTCAGAGGAAGATATCTGAACATGGATGCACAAAGTATGGGGCCCCAACAATTAATCTTCATTAAGAAAGACTGACTTCACCAAGGTTGTTATCTAGGGTGACATCCTGTTCCCCTTGACGTCAGTGGCAAAATTAATAATGTCTCCACTAGGAAGAGAGTAAGTACAGTCCAGATGATTCTGTGTTATAGTTTGAAGTCTTGCACTGAAGTTTTCTTGTCTCATGCAGTATTGAATTTAAGTGTAGTTTTGTCAGAAAGATCACATTTTATAAAACATTGGTTTAGATACCAAAACTACTTAATGGCAATTAATACAACCACTGCATTGTAAAAGACGCACTTCCTCACACCCTGTCACACTCCCAAGGCTGGAAATCC
Organism: Origma solitaria; assembly: GCA_013397895.1. Lineage (NCBI taxonomy): Eukaryota > Metazoa > Chordata > Aves > Passeriformes > Acanthizidae > Origma > Origma solitaria. Next base: position 961,255 of record VZRL01005690.1, read on the forward strand.
ATGTATTCAGGATCAGCACTGCAAGGCAACCCCTGTGGGAGCACTAGAAAGCTGGCATTCCACTCAGGGGAGATAGAATTCCTACCCACAATAGAATCTAGCAAGATGCCATGACCCCGTGCCCAGATAAAGATATATGTTTCAGACTCTACAGTGGTGATTTCCATTTATCAGGAGTTAAAACCAGCTTTAGTCTAAGGATAAACAGAGAGCAGAACAATGAGCATGCTTTCACAGCAGTATTCAAATTGTTAAAATAAAGCAGAAAATATTTCCGGATCAACCTTTCCAAGTTTTCTAAATGCCTCAGGATACTATTTCATGATTAGAGTATTTTAAAAGCATTCTCTTACAAAAACCTGATGCGTAATGGAGATGTATTTAATTCCTTTTCTGACATTTATAAACCTGAATGATGTACAAAGATATTGCCCAGCAAAATATCCCTTCCTGACATACACACTCTGCACTGAACTTTTTCAATTGATCCAGAAAACCAACCTCCAGAAGTTAGAAAGCTCCACTAAAATGCATCAAAATACAAGGTCAGGTTTTTTTTTATTTCTTACTTCAGCAGGTATCAATATTTCTTAAAGAATTTATCAAGAAGCACCGCAATTAAAGCCAAAAGGAGCTGAGTACTTTTTGGGAGGTGTCAAAACAGAGACAGAACACCTTAAAAAGCCTGTATCCAACTTCAGAATTACAGCTGAAATTTTGTCGGTCATCACATAAACAGATTTTTGAGTGTTTTCATGTGTAAGAGAGAATTAAGCCATATTGCAATACTCTGGATTTTGCTGCAAGTTAAGGGTGCAAGTGTCACTGCCACATGAAGTAACAAGCTGAAAAACTGCAGCAATTAAACCATCTGAGAGCACAGTAATGGGCTACAGAAGTTTCATCAATCTCAACACAAAAGATCTGGGATAGCCTGGCTTCATTAAGAGAAGAATTATTTTCCCTTCTACTGGCTCATTTACTGTACGTTTTGAGAGGCTGGGGCTATGTTTTGCTCAAGTGTTAAAACGTGCTCCTGCTTCATTGGGAATAACACAAACTCTACAAGCTAATGGTAGCCGAACCAAAATCCAATACAATAGCTGCACAAATATTAATTTTACTAGCAAAGCTGCCTTAAATATACCCCACTCCAGTTCCTGTGACCAACACAAATGTGGTCCCAACAGCCCTCAGTGTTCAGCTGCTTGTCAAGGTCAACGAGGAGCCACAGCCCATGACACACTGAGGACTGGCATGTACTCTTTGAGTTTTCCTATGCCACAGGTCATGGAAAAGGAGCTCTATCCTGAGGACAACTTCGGCTCAGTACTGCAGGTTACAGTAACCCTTTCATGCCCTGAGTGCCATCTATTCAAGCTATGTTCTTAATAAATGGAAAGCTTCCAATGAGATTCTGAATATGAAATAGTGCTCTTTCTCCTAACCCTAATAAGATTAATGTTAAGCAAACAAAATAGTAAGGCTGAAACTATATGTGAACTGTATTTAAACAATCTGAATGAAAAAAATATAATCATATGTCCTATCTGGATATACAGTCCTGAAGGAGTACAAAATATCCTGGTCAAGCTGCTAGCACAGCACGAAAGTATTATTAGAAGTATCAATGCGACCACAGTCAATGCTTTGAACAGTTAGAAGTAGCATCAATTTCCACTATGTTCCACATAAAAGAAAAAATTGCAACATTTTAGAGAGAAGGAAATTACCTACCATTTGAAAGAGAGAATGCATGTGAAAGAGTACACATTGTCATTTCCAAGCCTGCAAAAATTATATCTGCCTAAGTATTGTACACAAAGCTAAAAATACACATTTGAGGTACTTTAGTTTACTTCCTGGATTTTAGGCTTTTAAGGTTCATGCAGATTACATGATCTGACAAGGATACTGTCAGAACCTCATAATGAAGTTAAAATCAAATAATTCCATAACTCCAAGAACTAAGATTTGACTAACAGTAAAATCTTTAATTCAATACCAAATTATATTCTTATTGTTTCAAGTGGTTCATACCAGTATTTTCCATAAACTTGTACTACAGACAGAAAAATGTGGTCTGTTGCACACAGGAAAACAGTCATACAACTACCTACATACCAGATCTGCCTGGAAAACAGTTCTTTTGGGGGGGAGAGTGAGGCTGGGTATTTGATTTACTTGATAGGTACAAAATGCAAGACATCTCTAAATATTTTCATCTGAAAGCAGAGAGAGAGAGCTCTCACTCAGCTAAGACACAAAGGACTTGGGAAGAAGTCTGTACTATCTGGCCTGGAGCAAGAGGTTGAACCAAGCTTTCACACAATCACAGAATCATCTAGGTTGAAGAAGACCTCCAAGACCATCATGTCCAACATTTGACTGGACACCACCACGTAAACTAAACCACAGCACTATGTGCCACATACAGTCATTCCTTGAACAACTCCAGGGACTGTGACTCCACCACTTTCCTGGGCAGCCCATTCCAATGCTTAACAACCCTTCCAGTGAAGAAATTCCTCATGATATCCAGCCTGAACCTGCCAAGGTGCAGCTTGAGAGTATGTCCTCTCCTATTGCTGGTTGCCTTGTGGAAGAGATCAACCCTCAGCTCACTACAGCCTCCTTTCAGGTGGCTGTAGAGAGCAGTAAAACCCCCCTTGACCCTCATTTTCTCCAGGCTAAACAACCCCAGCTCCATCAGCCACTCTTCACAGGACTTGTGCTCCGGGCCCTTCCTCAGCTCCATTGCCCTTCTCTGGACATGCTCCGGCATCTCCATGTCTTTATTGAGGTGAGGGGTCCAGAACTAGACATAGGACTCGAGGTGTGACCTCACCAGTGCCTAGTATGGGGGGAGAGCCACATCCCTTTTCCATAGTATTTCTGGCACAGGCCAGGATGCCACTGGCCTTCTTGGCCACCTGGGCACACACTGGCTCATGTTCAGCCACTGTCAATCAGCACCCCCAGGTCCTTTTCCACTGGCAGCTTTCCAGCCACCCTGCCCCCGGACTGGAGAGATGCATGGGGTTGCTGTGGCCAAAGTGCAGGAGCCAGCACTTGGTCTGATTGAACCTCATGTTGCTGGGCTTGGCCCATGGATTCAGGTTTACCACATCCCAGACAAACACCCTGATCAGGAGGCCATTGCCTACCCCAACATCTACCCCACCTACTATGCTGAACCTCAGCAGAGATTGTCAGCACCGCCCCCCCCCAAAGCGACCTGCAAACTCATTACATGAATGGCTACTCTCAGAGCTGACTTGGGACACCTCAAACAGTGACTATCCACTGACTCTGTACTGCGACCATGCATGCTTCCTCGTGCACATTCTCTTTTTCATTACCTGGCTGAGATAAAGGCTGAAAAAAGGTTGTAGGAACTGTTTTCTTATTTACAGAAGTTTTCTTTGAGTCATGAATTTATATCACCAGACAGCAGTGTGACACAAGTTCTAGGAGGCAGGAAGGGGCACATTTCAAACATGCCACAAGTAAGTAATTAGCTTTTAGAGAATAGAAGTTTTCACTTCTTTTGCTACATAATCACTCTACACTTCAGTTTTATCACTCTCACACTATATTCACGTGTGCAAAAACTACCCTGTGCTACTCACCGATGTCATGCAGCCCAGGACAAATCTGTACCACTGAGTGAGTTACAGTGCTCTGCCAATCTACTCAGGTTTACTGGGACTGTGTTTCTTGCTTTGTTTGTTGGGGTTTTTACAAGATCTGGGATATCAAATTCCACCCACACCAGCAGCTGTTTAGATGATTCTGTCTCTTTCCCGAAGACCCTGCAAAGACAATTCTCTATGGAAAAGTTCAGAAAATATACAAAGTCTAATAACAAGGAAAATATTGTGAGTACAAAGAGGTAGCTTTGCACTCCTTAGCATTATGAATGCTTTTCATCGTAGCAATTACTTTTCCTCTTCCTTCTGTGCATTGAAGCACAATGTGATCCCTTTCTGCAAAGCACAGCACAACACAGGATGTTACTTTACTTATTGCAAAGCGCTATTTTGGCATTTCTTATAAAAAAATTTACTGTTCACACACATGACTCTGCTGATTTGCCATTAAGTTCAACACCAAAGAGAGTTTAAATATTTTTTAATAAACCACTTCAGCTACACCGGAACTATACAAACAGCTCTGAATGGATATATACCTATAGGTCAGACTGATGGATCTTTGTATGTACCTGGAAAGATCACTAAAGAGCACCTTGAAGCTCATCATTGTCCATTATCATGAAGGCTTATTTAAAAAGTGAATTCCAAAGTAAGAAATGTAAAATGGATCCACACAAATGAAAACACTGTGCTGCAATATCTATTTTCAGGAAAAAGGTGTATTTTCTAAACTGCCCTCCAACCTGAAGGATCCCAAGTTCAGACTGTGTGCCCACCAGACACCATTCTGCCACTTCTTTCTTTGTTTTTAAACAGCACATTTACTTTGGACAGAAAAGGGGGAAAATAGCCATAAAGTTCCCATTGTCATGAAAAACAGAAACAATTGCTAGAGTTACAAGCTCCTCACAGACTGAGCCAGAAGACCAACAGCTCTGGGTCTCTACTTTCTCATACCCAGTTAACTAGAATTTAAAAACGCAACAGTAACACAGTCATGGCCATAAAACCCAATGCTTACAGAAACTGTTATTTGCCAAAATGAACCTATGCAGCTGCAGCTGTCATGCCATCAGCTTTCAAAACCCCTTTATCCTCAGCATATTTTGCTCACAACTGCCTGGGTTACGTGCCCTTCATGCACAGAGAATACAAAAAAGGATAAACATGTCACCACAGATTTCAAAGCAAAGCACCTGACAAAGCCACTCAAATACAAATCAGCCTAATTACCCAGTTTGGTTTCCAAATGTTAATGTCACTTGTCATTCCATAGTCTCATTACTCTCAGTCTTTATGAAAACAGGCAAGGTCATGAAACTGGTCTCAAAACAGTATTTGAGGGCTCTCAGTTTGTTGATGGATTTCCAGAGCCTGGCAAGTGGTTGGTAGTGCCAGGTTTTTTTCCCCTGAATCAAAGCTGTTCACTTCTCTTCAAACCCATCTAAAGCCCACGAACATAAAACCTGATGTCACCATGAACACCACATTCAGACAATGTTCTCCATCACACTTACCTCTATCCTATGACATAGAAGATTATTCGGTTTCCTTACCCATTAACTGAGCTCTCTTTTGTCTTCCGCTTTCTCTAGTATTTGATCAAACCAGGCTTGAATTAAGGACGCAGATCCAGATACGCTGTATCATAAAATAAGTTGAGTATAATGTTGTTGACCTGAAGCTGTGTACTAAGCAGCTGAGAGTGAGCCCAGCTGGAGCAGCTGCGACTCCCAGGACACCTTTTGCTGCCAGACATGATGAATCTTAAAAAGGAAAAATTATCCTTTCCTTTCTCCGCTTTGAAGCAAGCTGAGAGCCTGGCCCAAGGAAAAGCTCAGTCACACAGACAAGCTGTGACTGGGCCCCCTGCTTCTTACTCCAGAGATGTGTTGAGACAGTGCAAGGAGGTGCGAGCAAGGGGCAGATTTCCCCCCAAAAATTCTTCTACCTGGGCCTGGGCAAGCTCAGAACCAACTGCAACTGCACAAACTCTCCCTCTATCAGGAGCAGCCAAGAGTGCTGGATACAGCTGCTGTGGCGCTTTAGAACACAGCAAGGAGGTCTCAGCAGCTTCTGCCCAACCTTCTCACACAGAGCTTTTTAAAACACCATTGAAAACTTACTCAGGTAGGCCAGCTATATGTATAATGTAATTTTGACAACAGCAACACAGAGACTGAGCATTTTACACAGTCTGCTAGGGAAAAAAATCCTTGATAAAGGCGCTGCTTCATAAATAATGTCTGTCATGTTCACAGTCCCCATACAGAATGCTGTCATCTATAGTGCATGGGCAGGGAGCGTAGGAAATTTGTGAGAAACAAACAGTGAATCACCAATTATTCTGATTGCAGCTCTGCCCTATGTGGCTTTTCACCAAGTCATTCTTCAGAGTGACAAATCTGTTTGTCGGCTGACACAACCTAGTGTTTCATCAGATTGTGCACAGAACCACAAGCTAGAATTCATGGCAATGGCGAGGGAGATTATGTAGTCTAACTTCTTGGTTTTTTTTTCTTTTTTCCTTACAAATATCTGCCCAGATGCTTTGTCCACCTTTAAATCAGCAGGCTGAAGAGCTGCCCACCTGCCAGGACATGAGACCCCCAGCTCAGAAACTCAGACAGTCCCTCCTGGGTTGACATCCTGGTCATCAGCCTGGTTCCTGGTAGCACCAAACTGGTACATCAGATGCCCCTAATTTTGAAGCCTTATGAAAGCCCAGAGAAATCAATGCCGAGGCCTCAGCATTTGTGGCTCTTAGATCCAATATCAAATTATGCATCTCCTCACCTCCATTTCCAGTCTCTTTCCACACCACTGCCCAGGGCTGAGAGGTGCCAAGACCAGCTGGTGTGCTGCACGCTACACATTAAACCATACAAGATTTCCAAGGCAAAAAAATCTCTCTTATCTGCAAAGAGGGCTGAAAACCTCAACAAAGTTCTGTCACTGACTGTCAAGCTGCTGCAGCCAAAGAGCAGTGTCCTGCTAGCTCTCGCATAAATATGCTGTACATTTATAGTCCTTGCATTCTTCCTTCAAAAATAAGTTTCTTCAGCCTATACCCCTTGTGTCAATATTGTTTTAAGTTTCCTTAATGAGCAAAACTCTGCTATTTATATACTGGAAATAGGGTTGTGCTCCTTCATGAGCTTGGCTCACTCTAGCCATGTGATGAAGGAATTGTCATTTCCAGACTACACAGCAGCTGCTGTGCAAACAAAGTATCTAAAAATCACCAACCTTTCTTGGTGGTCTGCATAAAGATAAAATTAAATGGCTGTGAAGTATCCAACTAGCCTGTCCCCCTTGTATTTATGAGCTCCAGAGAGGTTTTTTTTTCCCTTTATCTTAGATTTTTTAAAAAGTGAAACAATATTGGAACTATAGGTTCCAATTCATATATATTGGAAACACAGGTTGACAGAGTTTCCTTCTCAGAAATTGAATTCTGCTTTAAACCAGGATTCTTCAGGTTATTCAGTAACTAAAAGTGTTCTCTGCAAAAAAACCCCAGGGTTCTTTGGGGCACACTGTCTAGTTGAACTTATTTGTATATAATTTCTATTAGCTATCAGCACATCTAGGGAATTATTCTTCCCATTTCAAACTACTTTTTCCAGTAAAGCACAGCTTTATATTTAAAAATATCCTATCAGGATTAAATGTTATAACACAAAATGTTCACAACTTATGGAAAGGTTATATAAAAGATACCCTATCAGCAATAAAAAGGAAGAAAATGAACATGTGTTCTGTACTTTGGATTAATTTCTTCCCAGAGCACTCAAAACTATTCATTTAAAAATTTTTAATTGAGCTTGGCCTAAACTCTCATTGAAAAATTACACACTTCTGAGATTGCAATTTTGTCGTTCATGGACAAGGAGTATGGGATTTTTAGTTCCTTTCTTAGTTTTGAAAAATTCCAAGGACTCACTCACACTCTGGAGAGGCACAGGATTAGGAGAACCAAATTAGCAGGCATTGAGAATTCTTCTGGCTGATCTCTTGTTACACCAATTGCCAATTCTAGATATAAATGCCTCATGGGACTGTCAAAAACTGCTTCAGAAACAGAATTGACCTAAAATCTCATTTTTTCAATGTAAGGAAAAAAAAAAAAAAAAAAAATCAGAATTTTGTCTTAGAAAAACACTCATGAAAGATATGTTTTCTGGGGACTAAAATGATGGCTTGGTGAAAAAGTTAAAGAATGTTTGCAGCTAAGAATGATTTCAGTCCAAGATGTGCTGATGTGCCTCATAAGGGCTGCCATTTAAGAACTTGGTATGCTTGGCTACCTTCCCCCTTGCGAGCAGGAGTTCCCATGACAGATTCCTTCCTGCACCTCCAGGGATGGCACTGTACCACCAAAAGCCCTTCAGGCTCATTAGAAGGAACCTGGGGTATAAAACTCCCTGCAGAATAGCTTCCAGGAGACACAGCAGAGCTATCGTGATTACAAACATACTGGATCCTTGCATTTCCATGAAAAGTAATTGAAAAACACTGACTAGTTTAGGCTTTCCTGTATTCCTTTTCGAACTCTACCATGGAGCCTGAGACACAGGCTGAGCATCCACAGTTATATAAGGCTATATGCATTAGGTTCAGCTGAAAAAGCTCACTCAAAAACAGAAATAAATAAGAGAAGTACAACAACCTCTATTAAATTTACGCTTCGTATGATCCTAAGACCTGTGAAAATAGAGAAGCAGTTGCAAGTTGCATATGGAAAAAAGGTACTTTAACTATATCTCAGCTGTCTGGTCCAGTAACCACAAAATACACATCTGCTCCAGAGACTCTCTGCCTGTGCCTCACAATCTCTAAAAAGCAGAAAACAAATAAAAACCAATTAAATGTATTTAACTTGGGGGGTTTTATCTCGATTGTAAGTGTTATCCATCACCAGAAACTGATGACTCCAAAAGAGATAACGTAAGTACAGTGACAAGTTACACTAGACTCTAATAAAAGCCCATACATCGAGACAGATGAGGAAAGAACACGCAGCATCATTCCTCTTTCCAGAAAAGGAAAACATCATTAGGAGCTGCAGAGACTGAAAAGCTGACAGAGAGTAGAAAAGCCTTCCTGGAGAAACCAAATTTTCTCAGAAATCTCCAAGAAGAGTATTTTCTCTGTATTTTCTCAAAGACTTTTAAAAGAAGTCAAGTATATTCCGAGTCATTGCAATATCCTGAAAATGTCTCTTTACAGCTTTGTTATTATAAAAACACAAAGCAGATTTTATTTTTAGTGTAGTCACAAAATCCAGGTGCAACAAGCAACATTATGTAGAGCCCACACCTCAGCAGTCCTTGAACCATAAGGACAAACTGCCACCTTTGGGGGTGTTTAGATTTCTCACCTGCAGAAAGCAGAGAGTACAGAGAACTACAGGCTCAACTCATCTTTTGGAAAATGCTGCACTAGATTCTGAAAGGGAAGAGGGTGCAGAGAGGGTCTTGTCCAGCCTCAGAGGGAGCTGCATGGCCAGGGAGAAGGCTTGCAGCAGCTCCCCAAATGTGTAACCACAGCTCAAATTCTGTTTCAGAAACAAAGCTCAAAGAGCACAGGCCCTTACTCCCAGAGCATTTGAAAAGACATGCTCCATCCACAGTCTCCAAAGGAAACAAACATAAACTCAGAGGGAGACTGAAAACCTATTTTTAGATAAATGAAGAGCACAAAAGCTTTCCAATGTCCTCTTCTTACCCCCTATTCTATTTCTTGTCTCCCTCTCCCCTTATACCCTGTATGCTTCGGCTGCTGACTGTCAATGCTTCCAGCTCCTATTTAAAAATTTTAATGGCAATCCAGCAAACATCCCCAATCCAATTATTTTAATATGTCTGTGTTAAGTGGCAACAACAGCTCCTCTTACGGACATGGTTATTACTGTCATTAAAACATACATTAGTCAGCTCAAAGATATACATAAGTCTCTTTGAATTTTACCTTTCATTATTGATTGAGCAAAGAGTTCAGTGAAAAGAGGAGGAACCAAGAGTGTGGACTTTAAGAGCTGGGATGAAGCTCTTGCAGCAAAAAAGGCACACAGACACAGGAAGTTAAAGAGCTTTCACCACAGTATCCTTGTCCAACCAACAATTGCCTGCCAGGCTGAGTTTCCTGCTGGAACTCACTATACAACGAACTCCCCATCCCACGGACACATAGCACCATTGCATATTGCTTTTGAACTTTTATCAAACTCTACTCACATCAAAATATCACAGCACTTCAGCTTACTATCAAAGATTTCCAGTAACATATGGGTCTAGAGAGCAGATTAATTTAGAGGTTTACAGGGTCTAAAAAGTTCTTATCTGCATTATGCCCTTTAATGAGCTAAATAAGTTTGTTTGATGTAGCTCATTAATAATCACAAAGAATATTCAAGGGAAACACAATCCAAAAGCCTGCATTTTGAAATAAGAGGGATTATACACTTAAGTATCTTGCAGTGTGTTTCTAACAGGCTGTGGATGCATTTTATTTGATTACTTGAGACATGCTCTTTGTTCTTCAGATTATCAGCAATCTCCTACAGGAACTTCTGCACTAATGGGGAGAGTCTACCTTATGCCAACCTCCTTCAGAATTTATACTCACTTTAATATAATTACACGTATGTACTCACTTAAGTCTCCAGCTCTTCAGAGAAGTCACCCTGGCTTAGCTGCAGTATGACAATTCCAATAGCTGAAGTTGTTGCTATTTGTTCAGAAACAGAGGATGACAGAAAAAAACTAATATAAATAAAACTCTTTAAGAGCCTTTACTCAGGTCTGAAGAATTCAACAGCTGCATCCCATTCAAAAAATGGAACAGAATAAATATCCTCAGCTACAAGAATGACTTTCCAGGGGCCAAGCTGAAAATGTGGTACATCTCTAAAAGAAGACATTGATTTTAAAGGCATTTGCAACACTAGCACATTTTGTGGTATTTTTACGAGTTAAAATATCTTTGTGGCATTTGGTATTTGCTTTAAAGCTTTTATCTCCAGGAGCTATGTGAAAGTCTAGGCACATCTCACTGGATGCATTTATGTCAGGAATACATAAAACTCCAGTTGTTGCAGAGAGAAGCCTGCAGGTGTGCTCTCCGTGCTTTTGAAAAACAAGAACCTGAGAACACTGTATACAAGAGATGTTTTGGTGAAGATGGATACAGGTAGTCAATAATGCTTGCAGTTGGAAACTGAGGGAATAATAAAGAGTGAGGCATTCGTTAAATGTATACCTTTGTGTTTATTATTCCACAGAGAGCTACTTCCCTTACACTTCTCCATTCAAGCCCTCCACTGAATAAACATTAAACATACTTTTCCTCTCTGATTTTTCACACAGCACAGAATGAATGAAAGTGTATGTTACTGGTGTTATTACTTTTATCATTGTTATTATCCATAAATAATTCATTACAGACTGAACTGGATTATCCTTCAGGAATCCTGGACTTTGTGAAAGTTCACCCTCTCCATTTGACAGAGAAATTAAAGCCAATAATAACAAAAGTGTGGGCTAATTATGGATGTTTCAAATGCTGACACATCAGCTGTGGGGCAGGCCAGACCTACAGTGGGATTGCTTTCAAAATACCTCCATCTCTAACTAGACATTCTACGTACCACTTCCAACCAGCAGTGAGAAACAGGAACTTTTGGGGAAGCAATTAATTTTGTTTGGCTTACAGAGATAGGGGTGAAACTCCAGAAATGCCTTTTTCCTCATTTCCTCCCACGCAGGGAGGGAGTGCAAGGTGGCCAGCTCAGAGGTGTACCTCTAGGCTATGGCTAAACAGCAAACATGTAGGGAATGGACTGAATTCCTCCCTTAAGTACCATTTTCCCAGGATGCTGAGCACTACTAGGTTTCTTCCAAGCTCTGACCTTTGCTAGTAAAGTCACAGACACATGATGAAGGCGCTTACCAGTGGCCAACTCCACAGCTGCTTGACAAAACAAGGGGTTTTGTGGCAAAGTTGCCAACAAGTTTCCCAAGGCTGAGCATTCATTCAGCCCCAGCCTCTCCCGCAGTCCTCTGAAAGAAGTGGCAGATGAGACTGCCACCACCTCCAGGGCACTGACCCATCCTAACAGAGCGCAAGCCATGCTTCACACAAAGCCACAGACCTTGCAGCGTTCGCACAGCAGCTCAAGGCTAGAGTTCATTAATTTCATGCCCAACGGTGACAATGTCAGCTGCAGATGAACCTGCCATTGCTTAGCTCCTTGTCTGCTGTAATTCCTCAAAGTTCAAATGCCATTTACAGCGAAAGGGCCGGGTGGAGCATCCCTGGGAAGAAGGAGATCACAGGCTGCATTCTTCAGCTGCTGGAAGAGTCTTTTCCCCTAGGAACTGGACATATGCTGTGCTATTACAAAACAAACAACAGTCGGTCACAGTTTTCAATTATAACTACTACTGGCTTTCAACTAATTTGGTACCAACCTCTAAAGAATGGTTTCCAGCAGCACAAAAATTCACCCTGAAAATTGCCCCAATGAGTTCTCTAAGGAGGTGAGCTTCCACAAAAATGAACAGCAGTACAGAGAATAAAATACCAGATGAAGCAATAATATGCTGATAACGAGTTGTGATGCACTATGTAGCTAACAGCAAGTACTATAAACCAATATAAATCAACGATGCTTTAAGCTTCCTTGCCTTTTACTGTTTTCACTCAATAAACCATCCATAGCCTTCAACAGGAAAACAGTTAAAGCTCTTTCAAGTCCATTAGGAACTTGGCTATTGCTACTCTGTCCTACACAGGAGGCAATCAGGCTACCACAGACTGCACAAAGTAGCATGCACAGAGAATGCAAAGAGCAGAGAATCCACAGATTGCAATGACATAGTTAATACTGTCCTCCTCCCTCATCTTTTCCAAAAGGCTAAAACTGCCTTCTATCTGAAAGTAAATCAGAAAACAATAGTACAAATACCATCCATAGTTCACACTTCCAAGAAGACTGTTTAAAAGCAAATAATCTCCTAAATTGCTTTCCAAAAAAAGCTCAATTTTTTCTGCTAGTTAATAATTACAAAAGAATTTTCTCAAATTTATTGATGGTGGGAAAGAGCACTGCAGTTAGAACATTGTTTTCTTGTAGAGAACTGAAATAACATTTTTTTCCAGATTTCCACAGAGATGTTCAGTGGAAAAATGCCCAGTATCCTGAAACATTTCTCTCTGGAATTTAATTTCACTCTTTCCTTCCCATATCGTCTTTTACAGATGTGCAGAAAAGCACACAATAAAACAATAGGCAGCCTTTAAAAGCATATTGAAATATTAATTTCTGATATCTGAAATGCCTAGCTGTGAGTTTATTATACAGTATTCCAAATCAATAAAGATTTTCTACCAGTTTAAAAAGTCTCAGGTTGTTTTTTTGAATAGTTTCCTACCATTGCACCTGAAGAGAATCAACAAGTTCTATTTGGTTTAGGTTTCTTATACAAATAGGTGCATAAAAAAGAGAAGAGTGAACTCCTTTACCTAAACCTTAAGCTGTAAAGGTAAAGATGCCAACTATTAAAGCATGACTGCACATCTCAAGTTCTCATTTATTTTCAATTCTTCTGGTAATTACAGAAGTAATTCTAAGAATCATCCATCATCCTGATGAAGACTTCTTTACAAAATGTGCCTACTTGTTTTTTCACAGTACCATGGGTGAGAGAATAAGAATCATTTCAGACGTGTATGGTGAACAGTTTTTTTAAACCTTAGATTACCCAGACAAAAACTCTCAAAAAACTAGGAGAGAAAGAGGTCAGAAGTTGGTAGAACGAAGAGGGCAGAAGCACTGACCCAGCTCGTTTATCTAACTGAAGAAGGGAGCAGGGATACATTCCAGAACTGGCAATAATTTCAATCCCAGCATGTCACACAACCGATTTAAATCTGCCTCGCCTTTAGCAGTTGAACTGATACATGAAAAGAGCTATTGAACGCAGCAATAAGCCAGCCACCCATCCCACCACCATGTCACTGTCCCTGCAAGAGACAAGAGGCTCCTGTCCAGGGGAGAGCTGACAGAGATGGGTCTGCAGCCACAGCCTTCAGCTCGGTGTCCTTCCCCCTGAAAGTGCTCACCTCCACCACTGGGACTCAGCCATGAGCTGACAGGAAGCTCTTGAAGGCACACAGGCAACCTCAGCTGGCAACACTTTAGGTTTCTAACCGTGTTTCCCCATTTTTCTTCAATGTTTTTCTCTTTTCCTACTGAGAAAACCTCCTGTGGTAACTACTCCCCCTCCTGCCCTTCAGCCCTGCAAGACTACCACAAAAGGAAAACAACTGCTGTACAATACAAACGCAACTAAGCAGCTCTTAACATCACAAAAGAATACAGCAATAAATCAAAGGGATGATGAGGGAAAAGGACTGTCATTTATCTTCTGCTTAATACCTCTCCTGTTTTACAGCACATACAGTATTTCAGAAGCAGCATGATTTTAAAGATAATTACCCCTTGTAAACTGTATTCCATTTTTACCCACCTGTGATGAATTATTTGAGGCAACTCTAGAGAATGGCAGTCCAAGTTGCATCCCACTGGCCAGGCTGCACCCCGAAGGATGACTCTGTCCTGCTCCCTAACACTTCTGTCATCAAATAGCATAGCCTCTCAGCAGACAACTATTTTGCTGTATAATGTAGCCCTGGGCTGGCCATATAGACTCATTCTAGACAACAGCAGGGATTGCCTTTGCAATGCCTAAAATTTAAAGAAAAGTATATTAAAAAAATTTATTTGCCCTTATTAAAAGATCATGCACAAAAAGCATTTGATAGTCTACTGATTTGTGTACCTATAGCTGCTTAGATTTATATTATGCTGGCATTAAATCACCACAATTTTGCTTGAAATAAATACAGGGCTTTTTTTCTTAACAAAATGCTTGAAAGGTCACTTTGTAGTACACTGCTGTTGAAGAAAACATTATTAATCAGGATGTTACCTCATGTTTTTATTTGAGTATCTCATTTCATAATTTAGGATCCACATTTTGAATGTAAAAAATTATACTGCGTGTTTGTTTCCCACTGACCTTACCACCAGATTTGCTCATTCCAGTTTGAATTAATAAGGCTATTAAATCACTTAGCATTTGTCCTCATGTAAACAACAGTCAATCTACTGCTTTACTCTTGGTCACATTACACACTTCCTCACAGACTTCTCTTTGCATAAAAGGCATCTTCTGTATAAAGACACACCTTCTGGATAGAAGATAAACTCCAAACTGCAGACATTCACCTTGCCAATAGTACTGTGCTGCTATCTAATGCCAAGGATGGAGAATTTATTGGCTCTGCTGACAGCTACCATGGATTTTAAAACTCCACAAGCCAAGAAACATTCGTCTAAGCCATCATGTGGGTTTTGTGCTGTGCTGGATCTAGACCTGTTTTCTAAATCTTGGACTCTGCCTCACCAGTAAAACAACCCTGGGGAAACCAGTGCAAAACACAGATACAGCTGGAGCCCTGCAGAAGCTGTAAGGATTCAATAAAAACGTGGAAGCAGATATGTGTGCGTCTGCATTACACATATGGGTATGCATGCATCATCAGTTTAAGAGAAAAATACCTTGCATTTAGAACAATTTGTTAACAAAATAGCAATAACAGAATGACAACACTCAGTTGGTTCCAGCTTAAGATGCAGAAAAAAGGGCTCTCAGAAGGAGGAAGACCTTGTAGCTTTTCTCCTATGCCCTGATTTCCCACCTAGGCTGAGTTACTGTATGCCTCTAGGTGTGCTTGGGCAGCCCACAAAATTCTCACTGTGCCCTGCTAATGCACTAGCAAACACATCTGAAACAACAAAAACCCCACCTACTGAAACTTGTAACATGCTGTAACAAGTTATTACCTGTTTTATTTGCTATATATTTAACAAGTTTCCATACCAAGGTACCAACAGGGCCTGAGCATAAGGAGAGCCGTGCAGGATATGGTTACATGGCCCTTTACAGGGTGGAGTGTTTTGCAGTGGCTTAACAGCTAACCTCACCTTGCTTATTCTACTGTGATAATGAATGTTCCCGCCTGATTGTACGGCACCATGCTCTGCAGATTTCTGATGTGTCTAAGTGCTGGTAGAGACCCCACTGTCCCCAAAGGAGGTTGTTTGAGGCCCGGAGAAGCTGGCTTTAGTCATGGGGTTGCCACTGCCATGCCAACCATGACTGGAGAGCAAGCACAGCTTCATGTACATCAATAGCACAAGCTTATATTTTATAAATATTTTCCAGAAAGTGTGTGACCCTGAGTGTTGTCCCTACACTTAGGGGGACACACCAGAGTGCCCACCCTGCTCTGACCTCCATCTGATCCACTCGCCTGGGTTTCTTTGCAGAAAGGGGGCTGGTGGGTGGCCAGACCATGCCCCAGGACCAAGGCAAGGCAAGCAAGCTGTGACCTTGGTCTGCTAGCACAGCTGCAGCCTCCAGCAGCTACACACACATGGGGAGGAGACACAGATCCCCATAGCCAAGGAGCTTGTATGTGACCAACCTTAAGCAGCTGAAAAGTGACAATGCTTCAACAGCAAGGGAATTATTATCTGTCAGCACTGTTAGCTCAAAGCTATGGAAAGACACTATGTGCTAGCTCCTTAGTGCGATCAGAGTTTAAATGTATTTGCAAGGTGTTTTGCCAGGGAGAGAGCACACATGGTTGGCTGCCTCAGCCCTACCATCTGCTAAGCTTCAGCAGCCCTGTGATGTTCCCAATACCGTGGTTTATCGCTGCTGATAGACACTTGTCCTCTCACTCAGGGCTGAAGTACGGTGTTGCTGTGCTGGAGAAAACCACAAACTCACAACCAAAGGCTGAAATGTATATTCACAAACTACACATGTCTGGGCTCGTGCCCTGGCAGTGACCCAGCTGGCAAGAGCCTTAATCCACACTATAGAACTGCCTCTCCCTGCAGAGTGGCCATATCCAAATGGTCTGTCAAAAATAACTCCTAGCCTGTGCTCGCCCTATACACCAATGGCAGAGATGATCAAGTCCCAGCACCAGAGGATGCTCTCCAACATGGTTCAATCTCTGTGTAGTCACAGCCCCAGGCAGCAGAGAAGGAGGCAGAAAGGCAGGCATGGCCTTGAGGGATTTCTAAGAAAGTTACTCATGCTCTGCAACCAAGTGAGAGAAGATATGAATCAGTACTGTCACAAGTAAAGGAAGGGGGCATAGAGAGAAGCTTCTCCTTGGTTCACTTCTGCTTTCACAGTTGTACTAGACCCGTGCTGCCTATTGCCGCACCTTCAGAATGCATATGAAAAAGAGAAAGAGGTTCTGGTCTGTGACTGAGCAGGTCAATTCTTCAACCCTGCACAAAGAAGGCAATACTACATTTTATGGTTTATTTTTTCTGCCCAAGCTTTGTGAAATACTCATGTAAGAGTAAGCTTGTATTTATACTACACAGTTTTAACCCGCAACAAAAAATACCTACATAATAGCAGTGCTATACAATAATTAACATCTTACCACATAAGGACAGTCTTTCCAATGCACCCTCAGTCCTACTGACAGGGTCACACTACTCTTAAACTGGCTCCATGCTTCACCCAACCTTCAGCTAGATTAAGGTCAAATGTCAGAACACTCAAAATACCTCAAGGCAGGCTGATTTACACATTTCTTACCATTCAATGCTATTTTCTTACAAAGCAGACACTGGGATTTCCTCTCTGAAATTACACAGGAAGCTGCACACTCCAGCTAGCAAAGACAGCTGAAGCTACCACTATTATTTACAGACAATAGCAAGTACTTATTTTACCTACTTGCCAGCACACACCACAGTTAGTGGGGACCTCATGTCGAATCAGTTATGCACAAGATGACTTGTTCTTTTCGATGACAGCCAAATCAGTAAATTTCTGAAAATACAAGGGATATTTCTCCTTTGGCTACTCTATTGTATTTGACTTGCAACAAATTTGGCTGTTCGCACTCCTTAGCTCGGCAAGAGCACGGTAACAGTGCTGTCTTCATCGCACATTTTAAACCAGATTCGTCAGCTCAGTATATTTTTCTATTTTGATTCCTGCACAATTCTTCTGATTCCAGAACCAAAACAAAATTTTTAAAAAACCATGAAGGACTTGCTCTGACACAATGGGTTCCCTGACCGCTGCAGTATCCCAGGATACTGAGGAGATTCCACTCCTTCCAAGCCCCTCTCTTCTGGTTCTTCTGAGACAAGAGAACAGTTTGATATTTTCCTCAACTTTGGAAAGGCAAATGAAAAAAAGGAGACCTATGACCTAGCAGATTTATTTTCCTGCCTTGAGAAGGCTAAGAAGGAACTGTTGCAGCCTATTTAATCTTTTTCCTTTAGCCCAGAGAAAATGATCTTTCCAAAGGAAAGGAGCCATTCCCCTCACTCTTTGGCAGAAGGTGATCCCATTACTCCTTGAAAAGCAATAGCAGAAGGGATATTCTCATCTCCACAATAAAACACTAACAGGCTCTGTGTAAGTTGCACAGAGCAGGAAGCTCAGGCTGCATAAGGCTTTTTGATAGAGTTTGGTTGTGCCAGCAAAAAAGGTACTTGTCATTTCCTGGTCAGTTAATGCTGAGCATTTTTCACTCCATTTTACCTCAGCTAATGACTAGCCAACCAAACTACTTTCCATCTCCTTCTCCTACTTAATGCAGAACATTAACATTAGCTTCTAATTAAAGAATTCTCACAGGATATGGAAATTTTATGCCACAAAAAACATTTGGGTTGATTTACACTACTATTGCATTTTATTTTTCATTGTGTGAAAAAACATCTGTGATCTACTGTGCTTTACTCAGCATTTCTGCAGTGTTCATCCTGAGACTTTAATAATGTTAATAATGTAATAAAATTGAAAACATGACTTAAAAATTTAGTGTATTAGCCTAACTTTCATCACCATGAAAACCCTGAGTATTTTTGTCCTGAAACTTCACACCAGGACAGCAGAAACACCACGTCTGGCTTGCAAAATACATACCTAAATACTTGAGAAGCCAGGACCTTTATACATCAAAATTGAAATTTTGTTTCCTGAAATTATTTCTGAATATTATCAAACCACAGAGTTAAGCTTATTTTCACTATCTGATATAGCACTCCTAGCACAAAACAAGACCTAAATTGACTTATTGCAAGAAAAGCAAAATACCTTACTTCTCTTCAACTTCCAGTTGTGACAATGTGAATGATGGAAAACCTCAAAGCCTTATTTGTAAAGGCATGAAGTGCTGGGAAATGGAAAACCCTTCAGAATGTGATCCAAAGGCAGGAATTCACCCGTCCACTCTCCTCCTCTTCACTGGGGGAGCAAGGATGTTCCCTGTAGGGAGATCTGGGTGCTCACTCTCTGGGTAAGGCATGGGTGACAGTTCTGTGATCCCTTAAAACTGTGTGCAAATAGATACTAATCCTCCTCCTCCAATACTGAATCTTGAAGTGCTCAAATCTTTTTGCTGGAAACCTATTATTTCTTAAAACTGTGAGAATGGGACAAATTCCTGCTGTGGAATAGCAACTCCACCCAGATTCTTTGCTCTGCTCATAGCAGCACATTGAAGGCGTGACCTCCTTAACTTTGATGCACACTTCTGAATAGAGGTCACTTCAGCTAATACTTTTAGCAAGACAAATGCACCACACCATTATAATAATAAACGATATGAGAATTTGGCACAAAATGCTCTGATCTTCATGTGAACTAAGTTACATTAAGATAGATAAAACAGCCAGGAAAAGGAGAAAAAAAATTTTAACTCTAGCAAGGGAGTGGTCTTCAAGGCAGCTCTTAAGTAAATATTTTTATCAATTTTTTTAAAAAGTCTTCTGTGAGGTTTCTCAAAGAAAAAAATCCTAAACCCAGCCCCCAAAAAAATCTTGAGAGAAAAAACTCAACACAGCAAGAAGGGATCATGCACAGCTCTCAAATATTTTTGCAGATTCTCCATTTGCTAAAGCTTATTGTTGTTTTTTTTAAGGCTATGACTGCTCCCACATTCCTGTCTCAGAATCTACTAAAGCTGTGCTGTTGGCAAGTATTGCTACATTACTTTTAAATGACATTTAGTCCTTTTGCTCTTGGTACTTAAGAACAGGGCTTCAAAATTAAAGGGAACTGCCCTCGGAGATCGCAATAACAATGGAGACCAAATCAAAAAAAAAGTTTAAACATTTGCATTCTGTCTTAAGATAAATTACAAAGTCCAATTTTATCACCAGTTTGCTATTCCCACTAAATACCTACGAATAAATGAACAAAGTTTCCAAACTGACTGCATAAAATTTGTCCTTGATATCTACAGATTGCTTATTTTAATTCAGATGCTAATATATGAGCATTGTTTTCTTCTGATATAATGATAAGCCAAAGCAGTATTTTTTTCTCCTTTTTTTACAGATACTAAAATTTGAGAAAGGGGGATGAATGTTGACCGCTTGCCTCCTCGGTGCAACATTTGTTACACCAGTGAGTAACAGTCACATTGTGACTACAACAGCAATTCAGCATTGTTCAGCTTGACAGTGAATACTCTTTTTACTGAAGCAACATCAACCATACATATACAAATCTATAAAGTGAAAATTCCAAATGAAAGAACAAAGCTCTGACCGGATTTTAGCAGACCTCTTGGGAATGAATACCTTGTCTGATCCATGATACAGTGCCACTGGCTGGAGAAGGTAGAGCCCTGGTGCTGAGAGCTGCTGTGGTGCTGGGAGGGATGCCTTTAGAGCAAGGACCCTTCTAAACCCCCAGGGTTCCACCAGCAAGTGCAGGTGGCTGGGTCAGCCAGTGGTCAGGGAGATGGAGAAGAGCCCCTGCACAGCAGCACAGACATGCCCCCGAGGCATAGGGAGCATTAACAAAGAGAACCCACCTTGGTCTCAGAGGCAGCACACAGCATTTATCAGCTCTGTGCTATCCCTGCTTTCAGAAGACTCCCCTGCACTAGAAATGCAAATGCAAACTTGCTCTCTTGATACCTGGAATGGCATAACGTGACAGAACTGGCAGCCATTCCAGGCCAAAGGGCAAGATTTCTTTTCCAAACTCCTCCAGTCTTACTAGTCTTTCCATAGAAATGAAGCAGAGATAGCAGCACTGTTTTGACTGTAAATGCTTCATGTAAAAATAAGCTCCTAACGACTCCAGACAGAAGGCAAATTTGCCAGTCAGCAAAACATTTAAGCACATGCTTAGTTTGAGAAGTTTTTCTATCTATTATATGCAATTATTCTCTTGGATCACAGATGTGGGCTGGGTTTTGTAAGGCTGAACTTGAGCTATTTCGCAAATCATCTCCCTTCTCCTGCCATCCGTTGACCTAAACAGGTGCTCACTGCGTAGACTATAGTGAGGTACAAGACAATTGCCTTATATGTTTAACTGTTGGATGAGAAAGCTCATGCTTGAAAAATCCTACCCTTAGTGGCCGACCAGTAACTCAGCGAGACAAATTCATCACAGCTACATTCGTTATATGAACTCAAAGACTGCCAGCAAGACCCAGGCCAAAAGCTGTTACTTCAGAGTAATTTCACTTCAAAACACCAAGGTAAACAAAATACATTTTATAGTTTACTTTTCTAGCTACCACCATCCAACACAACTTGGTTTTATCAATTTCAGCTACAATGTAAAATATGTTCATCCTTCTGACACACTCCTTCACTTTAAAATACCTGGCAGTAGGAAGACAATGATTAATCATTGAATTATATCACTGTCAAACAGCTTCCAGTGATATAAAACCAGAGCAGAGCAAAGTGAACCTGACTCACTGGATCTTCAGAGAGAAAGAACCCGTTTCAAAACAAGTTTGGAAGATGAAAACACACCAACTACAAGGAGTATCTTCAAATGTCAGTCCTTATCTTTCAGTCCAGCAATTGTTTTGAACATGGAAGTTTACACAGTAAATTAAATTCTGTGTTTGTGGCATTCTTTGACAAAGGAATTTGCCTGAAAATGGGAGACGTTCATGCATTTGTATTCCGGCAACTCCATATTCATAAAAGTCCATTATACCCTTTAAATGAAAGGGAGGGAAAAACAGAAATAAAAAATCTTGTCCAGTTTCAGGGAGCTTTTTTTGCCTGTACCTAATCAGAAAGTTCAGAAGTGTTGAATATTTGGAAAAGGTTATCTGCGTAAGAGAAAATTTGATCATTACATCAGGAAAAGAGAATTGCAGATTTTGGAAACTATGATATCTGGGTTTTTTTCCTGCTTTAGTGTTTTAGCTAGTACAAAAATATTTCCCATTCCTCTAAGACCAGATGGCTTTAAGTTTTAGCCTTGTGGACTGTAGCGGCAAAGTTGAAACAGGACTGGAAACACAGACTTTTCATTCTCATGAAATGGTAACAGTTTAAAAATTTAGTTTCTGTTCATGAGATCCATAATACAACATTCAAAATGTGTTACAGCAGGAAGATCTGCTCTCTTGGGGAAAAAGACAAAAAAAAGTTTGCTAGAATGTCTCACCTGCCTTCTCACCTGGCAACTTCAGGACTTGTCAAGTGTTATGACATTGGACCAGTGTCTCCATGCAGACAACTCTAGACCAGAAATTTCAGGATTCCAGACTCACCTGAAAAGACACTCCAGCAGATCTTGTCATTTTAAGACCTCCATATTTGAACTGCCAGAAATTAATCGAATTTTGTAAGTTTCGTCACACAAAGGCTGAGACTTTTTTTCATGAAATTATTTAACTTGGATTGTTCCGTCTATCTTATAGTGCTGTTCAGCACTCAAACGATACTGAAAACCTTCTCTAGAAAATGATGCTATCATAGGTGTTACAACTGACTCGGAGCGTAGCAGCACGATCAACACAATGCTTGGCTTTGCCATTTGCCCTCAGGCAAGGAAACTTGCTAAACTAACATACCTATGGATTATCATCGACTCCTTTTCTTCACTGGATGAAGGAAAAGTAGTAACACCTTTGAAACGGTAGCAGAGCCTGGTGAAACCGGAGGTGACATTTCAATTTCTTCTGATTTTGTGTGTATATACAAAATCTCCATCACAGACAGACTGACTTTCACTGACTACCTATGAATCTGTGTATGGAGGCAGATTACTCCTGCACTAGTGCTTACATTTGTTTCACAAAAACCCAAATGCCAAGCATTTAAAAGTGCTGCGTCAAGACAGCTGCAAAATTAAACACTTAAGTACCCTCATGAATACATAAGTTAGAAGAAAGCAAAAGAAACTTCTTTCTTGCATACTCCATAGCTGGAATTCAAAGACAAGGGAAGACAATTTATGAGGCCATATGCCACACACGCAGATATGGTGTGGAGTTCAGACACTTTCCCCTTAAACACTTCACAAGAATAAGCATCTAGCATGCTGCTTCTATTATCATTGAATCATAAACTGGTTTGGGTTGGAAGGAACCTTAAAGATCACCCAGCTCCAATCCATGGGCAGGAACCTTCCACTAGATGAGATTGCCAAATCCAACCTGGCTGAGAACACTTTCAGGGATGGGACATCCACAGCTTCTCCAAGCAAGTGTTTCAGAGCCTCATCACCCTTAAAGTAAAGCATTTCTTCCCAGTATCTAATTTAAACCCACTCTCTAAGTTTAAAGCCATTACCTCTTGTCCTGTAACTATTATGCTTCTATTATATCATCCTGCTAACTTAGGAAGAGAGTATATTAATAAAATAAGAAGATCCCCATTTTGGAGACTATAATAGTGTTCTTTTGTGGTTTGAAAAGAAGCAGACCACCAAATCACAGCAAAGATAAAATGTGGTCCAAGACCTTTTATTATATAGTCTGTACAACATAACAGTAGCCATCCTCAAGAGTCTCTAAGTGCCACCAGAGTATACATGCTAAATTTACAGCAAGAACACAATAAAATTGGTATCTTTCTCCAGCTCTGCATTCATCCACTGGCTACGATTCAACAGGAGGTGGCTACACTGCCAATCAACATCCACAGATGCAGAGCCTACCACCTCTCCAGCACAGACTGATTATGGCACTCCAGCCCCAGCTGATGGAAGTCCCAGGCTGTATCGTTTCACCAGCAGCACAGCGTCAGCCAAGCCTGCCAAATCCAGCTCAGTCAGCACAACTGCAGGTGGGCAAACAACCAAAGCAGCCTCAGCATCCTGCACATCCCAGCCAACCCATGCAGGAGAATCCCAATCTGCCCAGGTATCCCATGAACCCATCATCCTGTCTGTGCTGGCCATACATCTGGAGCCACAGCTGTCCACTGACAAGAAAAAGCAAGAGGTAGTAATAAAAAAAGCTTCTCCCTCATAGCCAGCTCCCCTCAGCCAGAGAATGTTAGTTAAATCACAGTATCAATCTCTGTGCAGTCACACTCTTGTCACATTGGGATTGGTTTATATCAGTTTAGCTTCTCCCAGGTTGAAGCAAAACATAATTTTTTAAGCAAATTTGTAATTAAGCCAGATATCTGATCTGACAGTCATCTCTCTTTCTATGAAGCT
Source organism: Origma solitaria (assembly GCA_013397895.1). Taxonomy (NCBI): domain Eukaryota; kingdom Metazoa; phylum Chordata; class Aves; order Passeriformes; family Acanthizidae; genus Origma; species Origma solitaria. The sequence continues at coordinate 985,469 of VZRL01005690.1, forward strand.
GTAGTATCAATACAGCCTTGAATCTGTCCTGTCAAAGTTCATTACACTACATGGAATTTCAGAGGAAGAAATGTGTATTAACAAACCGTGCAATGTTGTACGAAGGGAAGACTAAGCTTTGCAGGACCTTGCATCTTACAGAAAAATATAAACACAAACACCACCGCCTTTGCAACAGTTAATAACATGTCCTGTTATGTTTAAAAGAAACCAAGCATGCAATATAGTACATGCTCACTAAGTGATTCAGAAGACATGATGATTATAAGGAGCTTCTTTTAACAGTGCAACAAGCTTACACAGTTTTTAGTTCATTGCTTTTCTCCCCATTTCATACTTGAAGCTCACTAATGCTTTCACTCAGGAAAACACTGAAGAATTTCATTCTTTCAGTATCTTTGAACTAATTTCTTATCACCACTGGAAAAGAGACAAAACACAAACCCCATCACCACTTCATGAGAGCTCTCTGTACGGCTGGTTTTAAATTAATTTTTTTCCTTCTCCTTCAGGATTAAAGATCAGGAAACCAGGAAAAAAAAAAAAAGCTGAAGCATTTTAGGCATTTTCACTTGCTTTCAAAAATCAATCCATCTCCTGTAGTCAGCAGTGCATACCTCCATTAACCCTCCTCCTCAGTGAACACTCTAGCAAAAAAAACCAACAGTGTGTAAAAAGCAGAGAATAAAAGTACTTTCAGAAAAAAAAACAAAAACAAAAACCAACCAACAATTCTTTTATTGAACTTTGGATTTAAAAGATGAGCTTGAGGCATCACACTTGGTACTGAAAAGAGCACAGTGATTGAACTGAATAAACACACTATCCTGCAAAGTGGTCACACTGGGGTTTGAAAAGTCACAGTGTACCAAATATCTGAGGACTATCTGATAACCTTAACCTGAAAAAATTACTTACAATACAGACATACATAATCCATACCTTATATGCATACTGTGATTGAACTTGACTTCAGACAGTAAGAACATGACACTGTAACAAATTACCCTGCACTTCCAGTAAAAACAGAGAATCAAATCTCCATGGACTGTTTCCAGTTTTGTTTTTGCAAATTACCCCAGAACGCAAGGCCATACTTGTTCCCTTATTAATGAGGAAAGAAAAAATACTTTTTTTTTCTGAGAGAACTGAACTTAATAAAATCCCATATTATTAAAATCACTAGCTTCACTCACAAGAGAGTCTTAACTATTTATATTTCCATGAATAGGCACACTCACACAGGGAATTATTAGCTACAATATCCTTAAATAAATGTTGACAGGCTTATACCATAAAAGTTATCACTATTAAAGTCACAGAGCCAGTTCACAGGCGGTATCAGCATCCTCAACAGACATACCTAAGAGAAAGGCAGGAGAGAGAGAGGTATTTGCTACCAATGCAGTGAGGACTATCACTGAGCTGGCATGCTGGGAGAGGATTTATGCCACACTTGTCAGAATTCTCTTTCCCAAAAGCCCACGAAAACAACAAAACAAGCTTCAGTCGTTTCAGTAAAAGAGATCTTGTGGAAGGCAGTGCCACACTGCCTGTCAGCCTGCTTTGACAGCAGAAGTGCTGCTGGAGCTCACTTGGAGAAAGGTAGCAGAGCAGGCAATGGGAAAGCAGAGATTCAGCCACAGTGGTGAGCACTGGCTGCTAAGAAATCCCCAGAATGTGTCCCAGCAGCGAGCACAGGCTGAGCCCAGGGGAGGTACACCCAAGCACAGGCTCCCAGCTTTGCTGCTGCTCGCTGCACATTCACACCCCTGCAGAAGCCCACCAAGCCTCGCTGAGACTGTACTTCCAGTCCCTTAAACATCTCTACGCTTTCGATTTGCTTTATTCAACAGGAACAAAGCCACCCAGAAATGACAGGGTTCACCTGAAGTAGCTGCCTCCATGCCAAATTTGTGTTGGTGGCAGCAGCGTCAACAGATGCCACCTATGCCGTCTGGCTTTTGGTCCAGGCACCAAACTCTGACCCCTCTGCAGCATCACTGACAAAACTGCTCTTCAAGGCATAATCGTTTCTGCTCTTATCTCCTTTATGCATGATGATAGACCTGCTGACGATTAGCTCTTATTAGGTTAATTGTTAGGGCAGCACCTCCTGAAGCCAAAAGAAAGTCAGATTTCTACTATCAAATTCACTTTTAATCCAAAATATTCTGTATTTTTAGAATGCATGGCCAATTAAAAGAAAGCAAGTTTTCTTTTTTTTCCTCTTTTTAAAAACCAAAGAAATGTAAGAATAACAGCAACCACCTAGAACGAGAAGGAGGGGAAAAAAAGCTTTACATGACTCCAAACCAACTATTTGCTTTTCTAATCAAAGTGAAACCCAACCTTTACATTGTGCTGCCCATACACAGAGACTCTTATTCTACATATTGGCAATGCTCCCCTGCATGGCTACTTGCTCTAAGGAAATGTAAATTGTATAGAACATTTCAAAATAACTGCATGGCAAGTGTTATTTAAAAAGCAAGTATTTTATACACTACACTGGACATTTTGCAGAACCACATTATTAGGTAATTCCTTAGTGTCCATTCCAGCCCGAGGAAGCTACACACAGCTCATCTCCAAGTCCTACAGAAAAGAAATATGGACAACTGGAAAGGAGCTATTGCAGCGCTGGGGATCGTGCACTTCAATTCATCTCTAACTCCACCGTGCGGGATTGTCCCACCATGTAACACAACACAAACAGAAGAATTTAAACTTCTACTTGCCTCCCTTGAACTGGTCCTGTATCTGCCTCTGGATCTTGAAGAACAGCTTACAGCAATGAATGTTTACACACAAAACACAGGAGGTAGTTCACAAGAAGAGAAACGGAACAGCAATGGAGGAAGAAAAATCTCCTTTCCAAAAGAGATTACTCAGAAAAAAAATTAAAGAAGGCAAAGACAGAGAAAGACAAAAAAAGAAGAGAAAAGTATTGGTGGGGGAATGGTAACAGTAAGCAGTATTGGACAGACAAAACTTTAACATTGATTAAAAAGTTACTAACCTTTCAGCACAAGTAGAAGCAAAACCACTGAATTTGGGTGGAAAATGTGCAGATTAGTTTGTTCTTAAGACTAATTTGCAAACTAAGACCCGACTGATTGCCTTCATTTGCCTCTGAGAACCAAAGTGAGACTTTTAGAGAAATGAGAATCAGGAACTGATATCAGAAAAAGGAAGATACAAAACTAGTTCATTTGAATAAGACTAGAAGAAACCTGAGGCAACAGCTCTCTAACATGTAGGCCAGTGGATATGAACAGGAACCAAAATCTATCAACATTTTGAGGGATCTCTACATCTTCTTACCTACTGCTTACTACGATGAGACTTTCAAGGTCACAAATAACAACACAGGGCCACAATATACCAGGAAGCACATTGGCACGCCACCATTTGCAAACAGCAGAAATGCTTAGCTCTCCGTCCATGTTTCTGAAAACCTGTCTCCTAAGATGGAAATTTTGCAAAAGGAAGTCAGCTCTCCATTAGATGTCCATGTGTTACCCCCTTGACTTATAACTGTCATGTATGATTTCAGAAAGGTCGGTTTCCATGATTACCCTGACTAAAGACACGAAGTGACAAGAGAATAAGTGCAAACAATCTTTTTCTGTCACACATGGTCCACTTCTATTAAAATGCAGCCCACCACTCTGATGTCACTTGCTCCAGAATCCCTTCCCCATGTATTTACCACTTTGAAGTTTTGAAAGCAGCATTACTCAGTTTGCTAGCTCCCACCTGACAGAGAATTATCACCTCATTTTCTCACATATAAGCAAGGAAGAACAAAAGATAAGCTCACCTCACCATGAAGGAACACACTACCTTCACATTTCTCTCTCAGGTAGAAAGTTACACACCTGGATTTAAGTCCTATTCCCTCACCTTTACCTTTGCTATACAGCCTTTCATATAGGAAGACAGCATACAGGCATAACATATTTGCATGGAGCAGACAACTTGAGGAAAATCACCTGCATCTTAATGAGCCTCCTTTTTCTTCCTACAGCTACTGACTTACTGCTGGGAAGAAGGTAACCTCTATAAATACACATCATATTTGGCATAGTGCATTGCTGGAATTCAAGGCAGAGATAAGCAGTGCCTGGAAAAGACCTTAATTTTCTTTAGCCACAGCCAACTGGCTTTTGCAAGCCAATTAACCAGGACACAAATCCCATAAGAGACTGAAAGGGACAGAATGGAGAAGAAAACCAAGAGGGGAAAAAATGACAAGAAAAGAGTGGAAACCTCCAACAGATTGCAAGTGATATTACATTACCAACCTGCAACCTGAGAGAAGATGGAGAATATCCTAATATACAGAATCAAGCTGGGCTGAGAGTGAGAGAGGTACTGAATATCCCATTAGAGACAAGTGAAAAAAGTAGATGAAACTTTGAGGAAAGCAAAGGCACACTGGTGTAAAGGAAATAATAAAATAGAGAAAGAGACCTTACAAAAAGAAGATGAAAATACATGTTAGACCACAATAAATTAATTTAAATTATTCTAGAAAGCAAAACAGTTGTGATTTCCCCAAGGGATTAATATCTTTGTTTCTCATGATACAAGTTCACATGCAAAGACTATTTATTATTGTTGCCTAAAAATTTCAGCAAAGGACAAGTATTCTCAAGTCTAAAGCATCCATGGGAAATTTGTCTTCTTGACAGCTAAAATCAACCAAATTGCAAAGTTTCAAATATCATAACATGACAAAAAAGAACAGCATGAAGTGACTCAGGTATTTTTTTTCTATCACTTACATTCTACAATCAAAGCCATGTAAAATGACTGAAAAACATTCTTTTAAAAACAAGAGAGTTAAGAATTTTTTGGGGCCCCACAGGGATTCCCAGCAACTCAGCTGTTTGTGGAATGCAGCTACCCTGGGAGGTTTCATCTCTTCACTAAGCAGCAGCAAAGCGATCCCATTAGATACTAATTGTCCACAGATTATGTTTCCAGCAATAAGATCAATTAGAAAATGATCTCCCAAGAGAAGTGCTGTGCCAATAACTGAAATGAGTCTGCATGTTATCATATGTTAAAGAGTGGAAAATTTCCACAGGACTTAAAAACTTAGTGCTTGAAGTCCATTTCGATCCCTGTAATCTGATTAGGGCCTTGATTAATGAAGAGAAAGGGATGCCTTTGAAAGCCTCTGAGGTACAAATCACTCCCCTGCAGCTGAGAAAGAGAGCAGCCCACGGTTAGAGCAAATACTAAAGAGCTCAACTGGAACACACTGCTTTGAAAGAGGTAATTGATGGAGACCATGACTGCAAGGTCAGCCACCCTCTTGGTTCTTCCCATCAGACAGGATCCCCTCCCAAACCTTTCCAACCACGTGCGCAGCCCAAAAGACACCAATTGTCCATCCAAGTGCAGTATCTCCATGAAGAGAAACACTGGTAAGATCAGCAACATGGAGATTTCTAGACATGGGCTCTTTTTTCAAATAACTTAGTCTTATAATTTTGTGTCTGTGCCATGAGTGTTGTTTTAGGCCCAAGTGAACTTCTCCTCAAGTTAATGGTTACGCACATACCATTAACTTCAAAAAGCATGCCTGCTATTATTATCAGATCGTATTTTCTCTCACACCTAGTTATGCAAAGCATGAACTCAGATCAAGTTAAGCACGGCACCAGAGAAGACAGAATTAACAGTAAAGACTAAAAAGAGGGGGCAGAAGAGATCAGAAACATGAAGAGCAAGGCTAAGGAAGGAACAGGAAATTCACACCTCGAGGTGGAATTCCTTCAGCCCTCATGAATGTCAAGAGGTGTGGGTCAAACTCCCCTTGATCATATTTTGTAGAGACAGGTAAGGTACTTATTTCTTTCCTGAGCAGCCCACAATGCATCCAGACACTTAAATAGTGGCTTCCTTTATCCTCTTCCACAGATGCTTGGGCAAGATAAAACTGGGGGCACTCAAGCATCCAGAAAATCAGAGAGGAGCCTTCAAGAAAAGAAATGGGGCATGAAGAAAAGTTACTTCACATTACAACCCACAAACAGAGGAAGGCAGGTAAATTAATACTTTCGTTGCTCCTCAGCGCAGGGCAAGATGCAGCTAATAAGACTCCCACTCCACTACCAAATTTTTTCCTCTAAGGAACTGTAACAAGCAAGTTCTGTGCCTCACTGAGCTCTTCTAATAAACACACACCTCTTTCATCACAATATGGATTAATTATCCCAGTAAAGTTTCTGCCTCAGTGTAATATGCTAATCTGTAAAGATTACAGAAAAATACATATCGCTATCATCTTCAAAGCACTGCGCAAACAATAAACAGCTGATCAACAAACCCTTCACTGGGGAGTGCTAACACAGGATTAATGTATGCATAGGTATGTAGGTGGCTAATGTTTATGGCCAGCATTTAATTCACGCGCCTGATTTCACCTTCCAAGAAAGGCTGCTCCCTTAAGGCAGGTCATCTGTCTGCCTGCAAGGGAAGGGTGAGAACCAGGAAGCAGCGGCTGACTCAGTGCCAGAACCTGCCTGACAGTGGAAAAAGCAGCTTCAGAAAAGCCCTGGAATGGTCCCAAAACCTCCCCACCTCCCAAGCCAAGGGAAGAGAGGGAGAGAAAACTTTACAACTTAGGCAGGACAAGGCCGGAGGTGGCTGAGATTTCAAACAATAGCATCCTAAACTGGAAAAGTAAACCTTGGGACACAAAGCAGGTCTGAGGCAACTCTGTGATGTAGCATCTTGCAAGCACCCAGAGGAAGAGTGGGAATGAGCAAGAGAGCATCCAAGTATTTCTCTCTCAAGCCATCCATCATCCCATATGCTCAGGCTGTCAGCGCCAAAGAAACCTGCTCCTGTCACCACATTCCTGTGAGCACATCTACAGCCTGAGGGCGATGATCCATGAGTGACCAGTTTTAAACCACAGTAAGACCACGCTAATCAGTCTCTAGATTGACCACGGGCACAGCAAATCAAGATTTTCTTTGTAATCCCACTGACTGAGAGCTCTCCAGTTTAGCTTTTCCCAACCTGCCACAGGCATCTCCTCTTTCCAACCACAGTTTGCCTACCCACTTCTGAGGCCCAAGCAGCTCTTTTGTAACAGCAAGATAACTGCACAGGATTATTTATCTAGATGTAAAATCTTAATTGGTGAAAGCTACTGCACAATCAAATACCAGAAAAAAACCTCCAGCTTCTATTTTCAATTGTTATCTCCTAGGTAATATACCTATTAGCAGCTTAGCAATCAACAAGTGGAACAGCTTAATTTGACCTATAGATATGCTAAACAAGTTAGGTGGGAGGAGTATCACCATGAAGGCCTTTCTGTTACTCTTCAGAAAAAAATCCTGATGACAACTAGAGAGACCCAGGCATCTTGGTGCAAAATCTGGTCCCGATCTGTTTTCACTGCTAGGCAGAGATGCTCTGTGTTGCACATGCTGGGAAGAGAGGGCCAATCTTTGACCATCGTATCTCCCAGCCTGCTTTCCTCCAGCCCAGCTGCCTGCCAAGGGAACCTACACTCCCAACAGCACAACCTTCCTGCATGAGAAAGGGGCAGCCCTGACCCACAGACCCAAGAAGAGGAATCTCATTGCACATAGCAGAGGCCTTTCCATGGCTGCCTTTGCTTCTCCAGAAAAAGCGATGCCCTGGCAGTATGGAAGCTCTCAAAGCTGAGGGCTGCCACACTGTTACAGCCTGGATTGACTTTCACCTCTGGAGAAGTTACCACCCAAGTCAATAACAACTGCACAACAGTGTGATAAGGTAACAGTTATTCTGGAAAAAAATATTATTTTGACAACGTGTCAGAATTTGGCTTTGCTAACACAGATGCTCCATGGCAAGCACATCTTCGAAGGGGTGGACAAATGGCTGCTATTGTTCTGTAACTTATCTTAGGAGCTTGCACTGTTTAATTTATGTGGCAAAAGCTGCACTTGCTCATCAGTGAGCATTTTAAGCACAGCTGTTGATGCTCCTCTCCTTATTTTGGCGTATCAGTTTTGCAAAGAGAATTCCCCATGAATGACTGCCAACACCAGCTTCTCCTAACAGAGATTATTTCCATACCCTTAAATACACGGAGAGCTATGTAATCACCCAGGCTGCACAGAATGCAGCGAGAGCTATGGAAATTCCTCCAGCGTGAGACTCGGTGTGTGCACAGTTCAGACACCTCACCACCTCCACACAGGCAAGGCGGCAGTGACAAACCCACTGCTTGGCCGGGATGTATGGGAAACAGCAGAAACACAAACCGGGATGAAAGACTTGTCAGACCTGTGAATGTAAATAAGCGTAGCTGTAAAAAGTGACAGCCCTACAGAAGTGCTGCTGTTACATTAGATGTTAAACACACCTCCTTGTAAAACTGCATGTAACTATCAATATTGCTGGCAATGCGGATTATATAAATACTTAGAAACAAAGGCCAGGCCTCACTGAAAACTCTCCAAATGTCTTCGGGTTAAAAAGTACTGCAGGCCTTTGTGCTGCAAGGTTGGACTTGCATTTAAACACTCTGGGATATCATATATCAAAGACAGCTTCCTCCTTCAAAGAGCTGAGTGCCTTTCTTAGAAAGCTACCAGAACTTCTTTCCTTCTTTTTTGGCAGTCTCATGTAATCAAACTTATCATATGCAGACATTAGGCAACAGAGATAACACTCCATAACTCTCCATGTAGTGGACCAGGTCCTGGATAAAAAGACCTACTGCAACTGGTCCAAACAGGGCTGGAACTGTCAAAAATTTCACTCTCAGGCTATGACTGCAGCTGATCCAACAAATTCAAATCCAACTCCTTTTAGCAGAGCTTCAATTATTTGATAACAAAAGTCAACATATCTCAGTCGCCCCTTATCTGCAGCTAACTCTTTAACTGCACTCTTACATAAAGCTACAGCTTTCACATTGACTGGCTGGGTTTCACACACTACAGAAGAGCTTTTTCCATGCTCCAGTATCGCACGCTGAATTCCCATGTACCAGGCACCTCCTGGACACCTCTGCCAGGAACCCCCACACAGGAGGATGGTCACAGTGCACCACCCGTGTTGCCAAGGGGTGTTTCTTCACAGCATGTGATCAAGGGATGCTCAGGGGAGTCCAGGGAGCAGCACATCCTCCTCACCACAGCCTCACCGTGTGACCTCTCAGCTAGCAACAGCATGAGGAGCCCACTGCACAAAGCCCTGCTCCTTAGATAAGGGAACCAGTGAGGAAGGGGCAGTACTCACCAGCGACTGCCCCTCCTGGACAGAAGCCCCTTCCCGAGGTCTGCAGAGCATCCCCTCTGTGTCCCTCTCTGAGCCTTCCCAGCCTGGCAGCATTTGCACTGACACCCTGAGCATCACCTCCCCAGCCACTGGCTCAGCTCCCTCCCTCTCCTGCTGCAGAGGATTTAGCAACTCTCTTTGATGTTAGGCTGACTTGGGCAGGGAAGGCTGCACAGAGACAGCCAGGAGATACCTCCTCTAGATCATGTTCCGATGTTCACTGCTATGAAGCCGTGCAGTCTGTAGGACCCAGTCTCTCTGCTTCTGCTTTAGTTTGTTTTTTGTTTTGTTTTGAATATAACAACCTTTTACCATTCAATTTAGATCAGCACCTTTATCAGTGCATTAGTATTAAACTACAGAATGGAAACCCAGTCACAGCTACAGTTTTACACATTACCTTGTTAACCGAGTAAGATCAGTAGAAACTAAATCGGGCTTTCCTCCTATCCAATAAAATGCAGTGGTGCCTCAGGTGAGCTTGTGCATCTACCTTAGAGAAAGAAAAGGGGATTGGAAAAAAAAAATCATATTATAACAGTGTGAACCCAAGACAGCTCAGCTTTCCTTTCAAGACACAGAATTTTGATTGCTAAATTTAATGTTTGTGGACAATTTTGCATATGGATCCTCTTAGTATTAGCAGCTGACCACCTGTTTTCATTAAAGAACCATTTGCTGGAAAATATGGAATTATTTTCTGTTCACTTTCCCAAAGTACAGTTTTCTGTCTTTAAAAAATGCTGAAGATAAAGACAGGAGTCCTGCTTTCTGACAATAAAATACTATCATCAATTGCATAAACTGGGCTTCAGTTCAACTCCTGTGGTCTGTAATGTCATCAGTATGAAGGCAGAAAATTCTTTGGTTTAGTGCTACTTTGAAAATACTTAAGAGTAGCTATTTCTAAACATTTAGCAACAATTCACTTTCAAGACAACTGTGAATAACTTCCTGTCATTTTTGATCTGGGGAAAAAAAATAAGTAAAAAGAGAATACTGCTTTTCTTTCAAGTTTTGTAGGAAAAAAAAATGCATGTGTAATATCTATACCCAAAAGGCTCTGAAATAAGACTAGCTAAGGTTACTAAATTAAACTGGATAAGATTCTGCTGAGTATCTTCATATATTTCTGCCTCAACCTTCCTAACTTTTTTACTGATGCCAGTGATGACTGATTAGTCTTACAAACTGCAAGTAACCTGCTTTTGCTTTCAGATTATACCATTTCGTCAGGTGAGAAACTCCAGTTTATCTGAGGAAAAGCCTGAAGTGGTTGGCTAAATGAGACGCAAAAGTATTTGAATCACCCAGTAAATCTCAAAGTTTAATTGTTCAGACAATTTACAAAAGTGTGCCACATGCCTACAGCTATCAGCAGCATTGGCACACTCCAAGTGAGTGCCCATGAATCAGAGATCCAACAATTGTATGAAAAAGCAACAGCATATCCAGATTTGGAAAAAAGAAAAAAAATCAAGTAAATACCAGAATGTTTTCTCATGCCAGACCATAATCCACAGTATTAAGTGGAAGGCTTATCTGAAATACAGTTAAATACAGCTAAGAGGAGAAACCCTTAACTTGAAAGGTATGGAAGGTTTACATACTCTGTAATTGCACCCTTACCACCACATTTTCTTAACAAAATTTTACTATTTACAACACACATAAGAATAAAAATGTTAGTATTTTCAGTTACATGTAGTTCTTCATATCATGGGTGTCTTTATGTGTTTCCTTGGAAATCACTCCACATTCACTAACAATTCAGTGGAGCTGAAAGATTTCCACTTTGTGTGACCTAAAGAGCAGAAAGAATGCATTGATGAAGTACAAGTTCTGCTGGTGTCCCTATAATAACACAGTGCTATTTGGTAGTCATGGGATGCTGGACAAGGGCAGTCAGGTACCGTGGAGGGGATGAGAGACAGACTGGAAGTCCAGATGGAAATGAAAAAAAAAAAAACCAAAACAAAAAAACTCTGAAGAGCTGAATCAATGTATTTGATAGAAAAGCAAGAAAGGAGATGGGCAGCAGTTACAGTAGCACAGGCTCCTTAAGATGAGAGAGATGAAAGCAGGTTTGTCTCACTGAGGGAAAGATGGTGGAACACAAAGGAGAATCTTGCAGCAGCATGACTCTAAGGGAGCCTGAAGGAGTGAGAGTGAAAGATTTGGAGATGGGGTTGTGTCAATGAGGCAAGTGAATGAGTCAGAAACAAACAGGATAAACCATCTCAAGGTCTGGGTAAGGATGGATGAGGAGAGGGTTGGAGGAAGGAAGCAGCAGACAGGATGTTATGGGGAGGAAGATATTCATGTTGCAGAATTTAAACTCTGCAAGTTTCTTTTCTAATAAATACTGGTCACTAACACGTGAATATCTAAAAGGAGATCTTTTTGTCAGTCTCCCCTTTACTCCAAATATTTCAGTTATTTCTCTGATCTCACGTGAATCCACAAAATGCCACGATGAATGCAAGAAGTTAGTAATTATCCTCTACCGAGTTTTAAAATGCATAAAATTGGTAGCAAAGGTTTATTACTTTTTCATCCATGAAAAAAAATGTGCATGCTTCATGCACTGCTTCTCAGCAATTCAAGAGCAGTGAACTCATTCCAGTTAAATACCTCAGTGTCATTCACTTGAAAACTGGCTCTTAGCTCAGCCATAATTTTTTGAAAATGCAGTGCAATATTGTTATGAGTTGTTTTGAAGGTAACTTTTTTCCTTTTAAACTGCAAAATGAAACACAGGATTCAAACCTACAAATCTGGGAGCTCTGGTTATGAGTTGTTAACGCTCAAAATATTAGCAAGGACATCCGTAAAATAAATCTTCATTCTGAAGAGCTAGGTAAACATGTCTGGTTCATGAAAACAGGGCTTTAAAAGTGAGTAAGAAGTGCAAAAACAAGTATTTAAGATTCTATAGTTGTGCATATTTATGTTTTACTTACAAATATGATTAATGGCTTAATACCTACTCTTCAATTAAAATCAGCAGCCTTAACTCAGAATTACTTCTGATTTTGCATAAAGAACCCAAGGGGGAGGCGAAGTGCCCCTTTGCATTCTAAGGCTTCCAGTGAGATTTCAAAGAATGAGAGTATTAGCCAAACTCTCTTGCCCTGAAATTCAGCTGTAAAATGCCCCTAAATTTCTGTAGTAAAACTGAAACCACCACTAAACTAAAATCTGTAACTTTTAACTGGTGAACGGACAGTCAGTTTAGGCACCTTTTTGAATCCTAAAGTGAGTATCTCTATACTCTGGGATGTGATGTGTGGTTTCCACTCGTGTATTGCTCATCCTAGATATTAGCAGGGCAGCTGGATCCTAAAAAATTACAAGGGTTAAAGTCTCCCCCTGGACAGCTGTTACTGGAGCACATCTATGCCAGGGCTGCTTCTGTAACACTGCTGCAGAATTCCCCTCCTGCCACAGGTTTGCGTCACCTTTCATTTACTCTACAATACATCATCATTCCTACATAAAAAAGAACTCCACAGTAACCAAAAAGAGTTTTAAAAACTTAGCAAAAAATAATCGTGGTCAGGAGGAAGGGAGAGGATGAGAAGAAAGGAAGCTATGAGATAAAAAAGACTTGTCCCACTCTCATCCACATCAAACAGAATTTCTTCAGGCAGAACAAGGAATGCATTTGTCCCTTGAACTGCATACTTTCCAGAGATGCTTGAATCCCTATTTTCTCTTATGTAAATAATTTCTTCTCTGCTGTCTCTGTAAAGACCATGCAGTCTTGCAAGCGAGGCTGAGCTGGGCAAACATAGAGCCATTTCTCAGCTGAAGTCATAAATTACTTATTGTTTTAATATACTGGAAAATTGGCAGGAAGCGGGGGAAGGTACGTCAGTTACACAAGGCTTTATACCATCACTTATCCTTGCCTTCCATTAAAAAAGCGTTAGTTGCTGTAGCAACTGTCAAACCACACTCTGGTTCCTCTTCCTCCAAGATACAGAACTTCTCCAAAACACTCACACACAACACAGCTCTCCCCCATCCCCAGGACAGGTTTCTGGCACTTTCACATTGTTTAGAAAGACAGAGGCTTTCCAAGGAGCTGACAAATCCCTCTCAGGCCTTTTACTCCAAGGTATGTTCCTGTAGAAAAGAAATCCTTAAGAAATCCTTGGAATTTTTGTTTTTTCTCCATACCTCTACCCTCTTTTTTTCTCCTCTTCCTTTTTCCCCTTCTTTCTCTGCATTACACAAAATGTACAATGTATTCAGCTTAATTCACCACTACATCTTCCAGCATTAAACAAAATGCCAACACACGTGTCAGATGCCCCTTCCTCTCTCATTCCATCTGTCATGGGAAAGGCACATGCAGTGGGGACCATGTCACATAACACACATTGCAGCGTCTCTAGGAGAGGAAATACAACAGCAGAGGCAGACCTCCTACCCAACACCTGAAGAGAAAATCCCTCTCCACAACTACATTTCTCAGTCATTCCTAGGGGATCCCTGCTCTGTCACCAGTGGGAACAAGTCTCTTCTCACTGGTTGAAATTCTACTCCACAGGACAGAGATTTGAACAGGCTAAGAAAAAAAAAAAACCCAAAAATAACAGAGAGCAGAGGAGAAACCATTAGCACGAAGAGAAAGCTCTGTCAGAAACAGGACAAAATCACACATTACTGAAAAAAAACTCATGAGGAAGTGAAAACATATTCCTCCCCTTTGTGCAGCATGCCAATATTAATGGTATTAAGCAAAGATTCCTGGGAAGTTCTTACATGTTCAAGGACACTACCCCAAAGCAGGATGCTTGTACAATTATGGGAGGGCTTACCCACCTTCTTACCTCCTTCAATCCTTAGCAGCTCCATCCTATTTCTAACTAGAATGTGATACTTGAAAAAATGTGCATGACTAAATGTTTTTTGGTTTAGGAACTCTTAACACAAGCCTATCTGTTATAGACAATGGGATGATTATTTTAAATTGTTGTTCTGAAAAGAAAGCATCATAGTATTGCAGAAATTATCTTCAGGAATGCATATAAATTCTACTATTCCAAAAGAATTTCACTCTTGGATATACTTACCTTTTCCAGTTTTATAATGATTCGTCTGAAGTGTATTGTAGAACAGAGGATTAATGGTTCCACAAAAAATTATTTTTGGTTCTCCTAACAAGATCTAAACTACCCTGCCATTTCTCCTTGCAATTCACTTCTTCAGCACCATAAGCATCACTTTTATTCCTTGCTACCCACACACTTGTTTCTCTGACAGGGCAAAAATGAACCAAAAACGTACAATGCACTTGTTCTGCTTACAGCAGCAAAAAGCACTGAGGCAGCTACGGGAGGAGGGGTTTGCGTGTGTGTCCATACAAAGTCAATTGCAAATTAATATGCGCAAGCATACCCTGAACCCAACTTTCTGTGAGTTTACAGTGGAAACAGCTGCATACTGGCCCAGCTACACATTGTAAACAAGGTCACTTGACTCCTGGGAGCAGTGACACACCGTCACCGGTTTGAACCACAAACAGCTCTGTTCCCCATGCCAACAGCAATCGCTCCCTGCAGTTAAGTGAGGAGCGTTGAGGGATGTTCTTACTCGCTCCCAGCTCTGCCCACCAAGAGCAGTCACCGAGAATGCACTGCTGGCTGCTCTTCCTATCAAAAATTCTCAAACCAGCCAATACATTTCTTCTACACTTAATCGATGTTGGATTGTTTACATACCCTCGTTCTAATCTCTCTCTTTTGTATCTTGTGTTTGAGCAGACACTCTAAACAGCTTTGTTTTTCATACTTTCATGCTTCTACTGGCGCTGCCTCTCTTTTACCAAATCCCTAATTTTCATGGTACCCCATAATTTATCCAGCCTCATGCACTTACACACCAAGGGCTCACGCTGCTAATGAAACAACCCTAAAGGAAGTGCAAGATACCATCTGCTTTTTATGACCACTTTGCATCTGTACAACTTGCACAGAATGAAGAAACAGAGCATCCAGCAGCTCGAGGCCACCTTGTGACATTTTGACTGTCAGATTTCAGGCTACAACAAAGAACTCCACAGCAATAAAGGAGGGCTGCTGCCATTTGCAGGAAAGTTCCCAAATCACAACTGTGACATCCACATCCCAAAAAGGTGTGATGGAGTAGAACCTCATTAACTACAGTGTGCTTAAATACAAAGCAAAGCAAGCAACTTCATCCTACTAATTCACCAGCTAAGGTCAGTCAAACTCCAGCTAAATTCAATCTGGAATCAGCCAGGGATCTTCATTCTAAATATGAAAAAATCCATGCAGTTCCAAAGCCATACATCAGCACACTTTCCCAGATGTGCACAGACTGGATTTAAAAGTTACTGACCCTGGAAGTTCATCACCATTTCTCTATGGCGTATCATAGTTCAGCTTTTTTTTCTATTAGCCCTATACAAAATTGTCCAGATTACACAAATATTTTCAAATGCACCATTTAAAATGTGATACCCACCTGACAGAGCCAGCCACTGAGCAAGAGGCAAGTATTTATAATACTTCCTGAAATATTTCCTCTATTATTTACAGCTTTATGTTACATGTTACATTATGAGCTATATCACCCATTTTTGCTGCTCCACTAGCTGCAAAGTTGATCTCACTTTCAGTACCACACCTATTTAATCTGAATTCTTTTGTTTCAGAATGATGATGTGTAACAAGTAGCTCTGCTCCCTCAAATATTATTTTACTAAAAGCTATTGTAAAGGGACACATCTTCAAGCCAAGTTTTACTCATATATAAACAAGGTGACACTTTAAAAGCTGAAATTATAAAAAGTGTAACAGGATCTGTCTAACTTCACTACAGAGACAGATTTTAAAATACTTTCATGGTTTTTTTATAACTTCAGATTTTTAACTTTAAAACATTATCTCTGTGTGCCCATAAAGAATGAAGTGAATCTGTCCTTTAGAATAAGCAAATACTTGGTAACATTTTCTTTTGAGTCCTGCTTTAGCTACAAACCAAAATGGACATCTTACCCCACAGATCCCACTCCTGGAGCTGATTACTCAGTTCCCTTTGGATAAAAAACAACAACAAAACCACAACAACCAAAAAAAAAAACCCCAAAAAAAACCCAACCAAAAACCACCAAACAACGAAAAAACCCCCAAAACAAACAAACAAAACATCGGAAAACCCCAGAGCCTAAGGAGAGAGAAAGAAGTCCATACCCATTTCCCAAGACAGGAAGCTTGAGTGCACATGGCCTCATAGGAGGAGGAAAAAAAAAAAGCCCTCAAATGTCTGAGCCTACTAGCTTGGCTACTTCTGAATATGTACCAGGATACAGCAAGTTCCTCCTTCCAAAAAAAGCTTGATGAGTCATATGCTATAGCACAAACCCTTAGGGGTTTTGTTTGGGTTTTTCGGTTTTTAGTGGGGGGGGTGGGAATTGTATTCTTGTTTTTAAGTTTCTAAACAAAACGTTTTACAGCAATATCAGAGTAAACAGCTCCAGGATAGGGCAAGGAAACATAAGAAAGCTTAGACTAGGAGAGATTTTCCCACATAAGCACCTGCAGTAGTACCAAAAAAGCAAAGAAAGTCAATCTCTTGAGAATTTTTTTTTTTAGCTTTCATTCTTTGGATTTTTGTTCTCTTCATTCATATGAGGAGCTACTGTTCCTTAAAGGTGATGCACTGCAATTGCACAAATAGTTTCTACTTCATCTCCTACAGAGGCAGTTTGTAAACCCTGCCCTCCCCCAAAAAAACCAAACCACAAAGCCCCCACTTCCCTTAGCAACATTTTTATAGAAAAGAAAATAACTTCGCAGATATCAAGTACCATTAGCATATTGAGCTGTCCAGAATAAAAAAAAAATAAATAAATAAAAACCTGAATTTCAACAAAGTGCAACATAAATCACATTCAAATAATAAAGTCAACATTACAATGTAGAAAACCACCACAAGACTGCAAGATCTTGAATATTTACTGAAGAACCACAGAATAGCAATGGTAAAATAAGTCAATACTTTCTTTTTAGCGGAAGGGATCCAGCTTCAAGCTATGGTTAGGACATAACTTCACTATTAGTTCCTAAAATATCAGTCTTAATCAACAGAGAATTTTCCCAACCAAATTTAATTTGCTACTGTGAGAAGACAGAAGGCTGACTATAGCCTATGGATGTACCATGACATTTGGGTATGGAGACATGTAGATACTCAGAAATTAATGACTAGAAGCAATCCTGGGATATTCAAGTATAATTTGCATTTGTTAAATGTGAAAGGAGAAAGGAAGGTGAAACAACACCATGATTATATTGACATATAATTCACATCAAGCTGTGCTGTCACTTGTGATGTCAAGATGTGGACTCCTATTTACATATGCACTCAAAAAATGTAAGCTCTGAGCTCTGTCTGGCAAAGAAATCTTACAGAGTACAGAGAGGAAATTACTTTATAAATGCCCTTACAATTAATGATTCCAGCAGTATTAAATTCACTGTGAAACTACGTATGATACATAAATTCTGCGGGTTTTTTACAAGGAATCTCACAAGGAATACATTGCAAACAAAATTCAAGAGAAACTTACCAGTCAGACGCATCTATATTGATCTATCTTGCCCTCACACCCACACAGATTAGCACCAGAGCATCAGAAAAATAGCTGCTTGTAAGAAATGAGCAGAGGCTTATCTCTAGAAATAATATTTTTAAACTTAAGCAAATCTGCTATTTCAGTTGTTTGTCTCTAATCGTCACCCCAAAGACTGACTCACGTGTTACACGATTTCTACAAAAATTTGGTTTTGTTAAACTATACATGCCTATACTTGTATAATATGCTACGCATATATAAAACACATCTGCGGATTTTCTAAACGGCAATATTTTTATGGCCATTCCCTGTTCCCCACTGGACTCTTAGCTGCTGTTGGCATCTACTACTCTTTCACATTTCAACTGCTATTAAAGCTATAGTTACCATTTGAATTACTGTCATGGATCAGGTCAATAAAAGTGGGTTGTCCAAACGCTTAACAATAATAATAGTAGTAATAATAACAGGCTCTGCTGCAAGGAATAAAATTTTAGAGCATTTTTTACATCTGGATCAAGACATACCATGAGTTTCTATGCCAAACACACCAATCCTGGAAGCCATGAAGGAGGCTTGTTCAGAGTCACACTAACCCAGCATTATTTCTGAGCTCCATTTCCTGTCTAAACACCACAAGTTCTGTCAGACAGAGATACCAGCAGAGACAGTGGAGCTTTCTGATCTCTCTGTAAACACCCCACCAGAGCAGGAACAAGAAAAGCACCAGCAGCTGGACACAGCTGAGCAGATGGAAGTGCAAAGGAAGTGTGAGGCTGCACTGGCCAGCACAGTTGGCCAAGCTATGAGTGAGGCAAACTTGGAGAGAAGAAAAGAGTTTTACTTATCATGTCCCCAGCCAACATTATCAACCAGTGCTTGCCTGTTCTGTTCAAAACTAGATGATTACTGTCATTTTCGTTTGATTTTTCCATGCTAGCACAAAATCAACTCCGAGTGGTTTCTAAGTACCCAGGAAGCGGCAATCCACAGCAACTTCCAACACCAGTTAGCTTTGATGAAGAAACCCCATTTAATGAAAAGCTATTATGGTCTCAGGTTACAACAGGGTGACATTTGTGAGAAAGGTTCTCTCTTTAGCTATAGCAGATGGCCTGAGAAGCTATCGCATTTCATACCCAATCTTTCATAGCACTGAAAGTATGAACACATACATACACTCACATAAGAAATCTAGAATTCTCCTAAATTCTTCTCTGTGGAGCAAAGGGGGGTGGAGTAAAAAAAAAAAATTAGAAAGAAAAACAACAAAAGTTAACAGTGGGGAAGAGCATCATCAAACCAAAGAGAAGCAGTAACAAGCACTGGAAGGCCACAATAAGGTCTCCTCAGAGCCTTCTCACCTCCAGGCTGAACTCCAGCTCTCTCAGTCTGTCTTCACAGGAGAGGTGCTCCACCCCTCTGATCATCTTTATGGCCTCCTCTGGACTCACTCTAACATATCCATGTCTTTCTTATGCTGAGGACCCTGGATGCAGCATTCCAGGTGGGGTCTCACAGGAGCAAAGCAGATGGGGTAAATCATGTCCCTTGACCTGCTCACCACTCCTGTTTTGATGCAGCCCAGGGTGCCATGGGCCTTCTGGGCTGCAAGCACACACTGCTGGTTCATGTCCAGCATCCATAAGAACCCCCAGGTCCTTCTCTCGGGGGCAGCTCTCCACGACTTTTCCCAGTCTGTGCTCATGTCTGATTTGCCCTGATTCAGGTGCAGCACCTTGCATTTGGACTTGTTGAACCTCATGAGGTGCTCGTGGGCCCATTTCTTAAGTTTGTCCTGGACCCCCTGGATGGCATCCCATCCTTCTGTTGTCATCTGCAAACTTGCTGAGGGTGCACCAATTCCACTGCCCATGTCACTGATGAAGGTATTAAAGGGTGCCAGAAACCATGAGAGTCCTGAGGGACACCATTTGTCACTGGCCTTCACATGGACATAGAGCCACTCATCACAACTCTTTGGTTGCATCCATCCAGCCAATTTCTTATCGAGTATCAGTCCGCCCTTCAAATCCATGTCTCTCCAAACTGGAGATGAGGATGTTGTGTGGGACCACAACAAAGGCCCTATGGAAATCTAAGGAGATGGCATTGGTCAGTTTTCCCCTGCTGATCACTGCAGTCACTTCATCATGGAAGGCCATCAGACTGGTGAGGCACAAAGTGAAGCTGTGTTGGCTGTCTCAAATCATCTTCTTGTCTTGTACAAGTCTTAACAATGCTTCCATAAAGATCTTCACCATGATCTTCCCAGTAACAGAAGTGAGGCTCACCAGTCTGTAGTTTCCTAGGTCTTCCTTTCTCCCCTTCTTAAAAATAGGAGTGATGTTTCCTTTTTTTAGTCATTGGGGACTTCTCCTGACTACCATGACTTTTCAAATGTGGAGAAATATATTCTATTTTTGGAATAATCAATAATTCAAATAATCTATTACCAGAAATGTGAACTTTAAATGACTGGGCTAGACACTTGCATTTTGTCATTGTGTTCATGTATAAACCTTTTAAAGCTAAACTGGGGGAGTAGGAGTGGTAGTGGATTTTACATTAAATAGAAAATGTCATGCAAAAATTTACATTAGTAGTCATCCCTCTGGTCTGATTAAACTACATGCAAGTCAGTTTTATAAATGCATAGCTTTTGAGGAGACATGCTCTTACAACAGTTCTATAAATATGCTTTGTAAAATGTTTATGTGGGCTCAGTGTGTGGGTAAATTCACAAATAGACATGCTAATTCCCTTCTTCCTGATGCCCAATAACCAGAAGAGGAAAAAGAAGAGATCACTTTTAGAAGAATAGTCTAGACAGTACAAAAATAGCCTCTGTGCCCTTGCCAGGTACACAGAAAACTGAAAAAGTAGGAACCATGCTGCTCACTAAAACCAGTTGTTTTGACTATGTTTTCCATCCACCCTCAGCCTTCTGGATTTGAGCAAGCAGATTCACATCCATTCAGCTCCCAGAGAAGGCCACTTCATCCCAAGGCTTAACTGAGAAGACCCATCAGCACATTTCCAGGCAGCCTTCCTACAGTGCAAAATCCTGAACATGTTAGGAGTATTGGTGATACAAAGTGACAAGAGGTTTCAGAAGCTGAGATGTCTTCAGAGCTTCAGCTGGGTCCCTTCCTCATTTGTTCTAATAAAACTCTTTTTGCTTGTTTGCTACTTTATGACATACACTTGGCCTGGGGAAGGAATTACAGGTAGCAAGGGAAATCACATTCCCTCTTTCCTGTCTTCACATTTCAAAAAAAAAAAACCTAAAAAAGAGTTGTTTATTCTTCCAAGTCAATGTGCACGTTCTGTGCACTCAGGATGACATTCCCTCACTGGAGACATGTGGAGTTAGATAACATCAATTTATGTTAAATAATCTTAAAATAGAAACACATACAGTGCCGTTTTAAACATACTAGATAATGCTTTCACATAGCCTGATTCTGCACGTTGTTTTTTGTTTTCTTTCAGTGTGTGGGAGATATTATCTCATGTTTTGGTGGATGTGGTCATTTTCTCTCTGTAGCCAAGTTTATAGATTCTTGCAGGTTCTGTTCCCACATTTCACGACTCTACATTTCCCTCAAGATGCCAGGTGAGCAGGAATTTGTGAAACTCCACTCTGCAAGTGAGCCTTCACAAACCTGAAGTGACTGAAACTAGAGAGCCCAAGGACAGCAAGAGCTGCTGCAGGAAGGTTTATCACGCAACGATCTGCGATGTTAAAGACTCATTTCTAAGCAGAGTGCTAATATTGCATGCACACACTGTATCAATACACTAAAGTAAGAATGCAGCCATCAGATCATATCACAGCTCAACCAATTTGAATTGACAATACTGAATTATAAATCACTGTGTTTAGCACCACCAAACTTCAAGTCTGTAAACACTAACTCCACTCTGCTGTTACTTGCTGCTATAGATTTGCCACTAGAAACTAAGGACTGTGGAGAGACCGAAGTTTAATTGTTTTTTATCTTCCCCTCACAAAGTTTTGATACTGCCAATATGAAGACAGTTCTGCAGGTCAAAACTGATGATGTTACCAAGCTGCTAAAGACCAAGCTGCCATAACCTAGATCTACTTGATACTTCTCCTGCCATAACCAGCATGTTCTTTAACTGCTCCTTGCCCAGTCTTCCATGATGTTCTAAATTTGCCCAGTAGCTAAATAGTCAACAAAACACACTATACAGAAGACAAAAAAGAGGATGGGCTTGAAAACACCAGTGTAACTAGAGAAAGTAAACCTAAATTAAACAGGTTTTGTGTTGTGCCTACTTTTCCCCAGCCCCCCCTTCCTTAACTCCATGGTATGCATCAGCTCTAAATTCTTTCCCCAAGGCACACGACCAAAGTCATTGTCAGTCTCTGGCCTTAATTTCCCAAAGAATGCATGCAAGTCCATAAACTCAAAAGTATTACAAGAGGGAAACATCAATGCTGGATGCAGTCCAGATCTGATGATAAAAGTACAATTAAAGGCTCGGCAATTCCACAAACGACAGCAGCTGCCTAACCACATTAAAAAATACCTTACAATGCACACACTTCAAGGGACATTTTCCAAAGCTTTAGAAATACCCTGTTTCTTGTATTTACACTCTCCAATGAGCTACTGTTAATGGTTCTCATAAATCACTGCACACACAAACCAGACAAATTAAATGCTACAGCTAAAGGTGATTTCTCCCGACCCTTAGAAGCAACCGTGCTTACACTGCTGAGCTAATGATGCATTTTGCAACATTGCTTGGAAGGCGAGAAAACCTGCATACACAGAAAACCTTTCTCTTTTTACAACACCCATTTTAGGAGAGTAAGGAAACAAGAGTGCCTAGATATATTTGTTTAATGCAAAGATGCTAGTGTTTTACTCTGTGACGTTACTCAAGCAAGAAGCAAAAGAAAAGGAAACCATAGAAAATTACTTACCTGGAAAAAGAATTCTTGTTCCTCAGCAGACTACCTAACTTTATTTAAAAATTAAAGCTGCCTGAGTTTTGCTCTAACAAGCACAGAGAGTTCATACTTGCACGGCCTAGTGAGTGGAAATAACTATTTTCTGAACTGACAAGTCATTATGAACAGAACTTTGTATTTTTAAACTGCAAATCTTCTCAAGTATAGATTGAATCCTAACTTTGTTCTAAGGTGTCACACTGCCGTATTTATTTGAATTCCTACATCATATGAGGAGACTCAATGCAACACAATTTTCACAGAGTGGGCTTACAGAAATAACCTGAGGTGGCAAAACAGGGTTATGCTGAATGAACTAAAGTAAATCTTTCCAAAGCAGTAAAATTCTACACCACACCTCCAACCTATCCCACAAGCACCAAACTTGCTTAATAAGCTGGTATTCATCATTCAAATCTTACACTCCAGAGACAAAAAATTGTATGCATGGTATCAAACTAACAGAAAAACAACAAAAGAAAAAAAAAGTGTTTTGACACAGCCATCTGCCCCATGATCCTGATGAACTTTTCATTCAGCCAAGCACATCACCTAAGGATCCCCAACACTATTGCTGCACTTTTGCTCCTAGTTATCAGAGAAATTGTATTTTGGCATCTAGCTCACAGGTCTGTAACAAATGACCTTTTCTGTTTCAGAGATGAAAATTCCGTGATGAGTATTGCACTGTCTTCCCCAAGAGTCAGAGACAGCAAGTCAGAGACGGTGACGTCTTTCAGGCAGACCTGAGGTTCATTCACAGCAAGGTGAAGCAGC
The DNA here is from genome assembly GCA_013397895.1 of Origma solitaria. Classification (NCBI taxonomy): domain Eukaryota; kingdom Metazoa; phylum Chordata; class Aves; order Passeriformes; family Acanthizidae; genus Origma; species Origma solitaria. The sequence goes on from VZRL01005690.1 coordinate 1,009,153, forward strand.
CCCATCCTGTGACACAGAGCTCAGAATGGCACTTCAAAGCCTAGGAGAGGCCTCTCATAATGTGAAGGTTAGACTCAGAATCAGACATGTCTGGTAATTCAGCATCAAAACAAAAAAACAGACGAGTTATTGAAGTGTTTCTGTTCTTGTAGCAGGAATGGCAGGAATGAAGATTAATAGTGTTCATGTGCATGGTTCCTTGCATTTCTAGGTCTTAATGTTGGTACTTCACTAAAGGTTTTGTATTTTTTCAGTCAGATTGGAGAGTTCCCAAAGCACTGCTCACTTCTAAAATGCATGAATTGGCTTCCCTGGAAAGAGCACTCAGCTGGAAAAGAACATGAGTTATAAAAGTAAAAATTACACCAGGGAATAAGAGAAAGAAATCCTCTGCTTTTACATTTTGAATTTATGAAGCACTTTGCTATAGTCAAAATTCACGTAGCATAAAATCTTGGTGGGCAGACTGAAGAAAAGGCAATTTTGACACCCTGGTTTTCCTTTAGTCCTATGATTCTACCGTCTTCCCTACATCTTGATCATTCCTCCCCATCATCCACACCTTTCATCCATCCTCTATTGTCCCCATCAGCTCACAGAATCAGAAGCACTCTGGGCACCCTGATACTGCATTATTCTGTAGATAGAAAGCAGTTCAGTTTTCCACACAGCAAGACTGGTGTGGTGGAAGACACGTGTTACACCCAAAAGCCTAGACATTTCCAGAAAAAAAACTTAGCTAACAGCCAGTCATCACTCCCTGAGAAAGATGTGCTAATTAGAACATGAGTACATTTTTGCAGCTTCTTTAAAACATCATCTCAGGAGCTCTTTGAGTTTTCATGAGGAATAAATTCTCTTCCTGCTTTTTTTCAGCAAGGCCTGTAAATCTCCTCTTGCCTTCAGGTAGCTTTTTCTACTGCCAAGAGCATAACACTTCCTTATATTGTTACTGATGCTCTAATTATGAGTGCAGCATTTGCCCTGGAAATATAATAGGAACTCATAGATTATATTATCTAAACTAAATACTATTTCCCTTCCCAGTCATTTGGAAACTATCCCAAATAAAGCCTAACACACAGTTTACAGTTCATGCCCACTTGGGACTACATTCACAGCAACAGATTTGCATGTAAGTAAATGCATCATAATTCTATGCTGTCACAGCTTTTGGTTGATGGGCACTTAGAAACTTTGCAGTAAACTCTGTGAAATGCAGCAAAGTTTCTGTGTTTTTAAACCCAACCCACGATTACATAAAAATCTCCATTTCACATTTTATTCTGCCTCTTAGAGCAGGGTTTGAGCCCTCACAGTTGTGCGGAGAAGTCTGGAAATACGTGAATGTTTAGAAAACAAATGTCTAAAGGGTCACTGAGTACATATTTTTAAAAATATATCTCTATATATTTCAAACCATCTCATGATTTCTTAATGCTCCTGCTTGGACAGTTTGGCTGCAAAGCAATTTTACAGAAGTTTAAAAGAGGTAAGGAAAGCTACAAGAAGGATGCAAATACATGCATAGCTTTCTCTCCATCAAAAGCATGATTTGTAGAGCTCCTGAGTAAAAAGGCAGCTGGAAAGCAAAACACTGATAGGGATTGTTAACTGTAGAACTAATTTGCTGTTGGTTTGGTAATTTGTGAATCTTACAGATATGCTCCCATAGTAGAGAGGAACCAAATTAAGAGCTTGTGTTATTTATGGTGCTTCAATAGGAGAGCAGTTCTAGTGTACTACATCCGGAAATGAATATCTATATATGGAATAAGTTTTGCTATGAAAATTAAACTATGCAGAACTCTAAGCATGGACTGTGTATCTTTTAAAAATACAAGCAGAAATACACATCACTGTAGTATTGATAATAAATTTAAAAAGCTCCAACCACCACAAGAAATTACACACCTATCAGACTGTGGTACTACATACTTTTATGTCTAAATATATCCTTACTCATGCCAGACTAAGAGCAAATCCATTCAGGATATGAAGTTCTAGCAGTGTAATACAGATTATTTTCACTACGGTTAAAAAAAATACAGGAAACTGAGATTATGTCAGTGTTTTACAGACCACTACAAAAAGCAACAAAGAAGAGCAGCACAAAGAGTTAAATCCCATCTCCCTGGTTCTGCAACCATTTATACTTGCTAAGCACTGCTGACTGCATCTCAGATCAGTTTACCATGTCTGAGTGTTTCATTAAATGGCAACCTGTGAACTGCAATCTGGCATAACTGCATGTGAAGAAAATACATCCTTTACTCTTGCTGTCAAAACCCCAAGCAACCTCACCCATACACATACATGAAATATTTTTTATATTCTCTGAATGATGTATTATTTCAATGCTGAGCATGGCAGTCCATAGTCAACTTCACAAAAAATTTAGCTTAGTTGAATGTATATTCAACTGTCGAATGTTGTGATCTGAGACGATGAGTGAATTCTCTTTGAGCAATGTGTCCTACACAAATGTGGTTCTCAACTTCTTTGAAGACCATGGTCAGGTTAACTCTTCCCACAAAGCACCTAAAAGTAAAGTCACTGTAGATAACTCGTACTAAGTATACAAATAATGCAAAGAATGTCCAGCATAAAAAATACAGTTTATCAACCATACACTTTAATGGGATTGTGTGCCACCTTCTTGCAATCTCCCCTCTATTCCACAGGATTCTACTACTTCCTCTCAGAAATAAAAAAACCAGAACAGTCTGGAAAGAAAAATCTCAAATATCTGCAATGTAGGTTCACTGAGGAGTTATTTTGGATTGACACAAGTATCACATTTCCTTCTGACATTCTATAGTCTACTGTTTTTAATCACAATCAATATTTATATTGCCTGAGTTTGACACACATCAGGTAACATGTCAGGCTCTGACATTATACTCAGTGTAGGCAGTTTCCACTTCTTAGGATAACAATTCAGTGTAATATTAAATAAGATTTTAAGACAGCAGATGGCATCACTCAGTTATTTTTAACTGTTGCACACTGACCATTTACTGTGCATCATAACCCATTTTTGAAGATTAGTAAATGGAGCTTTATGGACAGCACAGAAAAGGGACATCTAGAAAAAAAAAAAATACTATTTTACCTATCTGGTTGCCTTGATCTGTACTGAGGGTCCCCCAGGCATTTTAAAAGAGCCCAGCATTTCCCACAGCTGTAGCTGCCCCCTTCTTTGGATTCACCAGGTACTCTTGAGCCCCCAGTTGAAGGCATTCTTATTCTCCCTAGATCAGCAATGGCTGGCTTTCAGCAACTTGTCAGCTGTGACTACAGCTTAGAGGGAATTTATGGACTTTTCCTTGTTTGTTCCCACTGGGACTGCTATCAGAGCTACATCCACCATCAGGCATAGAATCACAAAATATTTCAAATCACTATTAGAGAAGTTTCCCATTCAATAAATCACAGTTGACAAAAATGGTGAATGCTAGAAAGGCTCCTCATGCCCATTGAGCATCACACAGGAAAGAACAGCCAGGATGAAAAGAGACCTGGCTCTAAGCTTTAAGAGGGACTGAAAAACCAAATCTGCTATTCCATCTTCCTTTTATAATTTCTTTCTCAATGTTCCTTGTATAATATCTGTGATGTTGTAGGATGATGTAAAAAAAGGTAGAAAGATATACTTCCTTTGTCAATTTAGATGAATTGGCAAACTTTAAAAACAAAGGTGTCTGTACACAGGCTCAAACTGCCTGGGGAAAGGGGAATTCAAAGAAGGCAATGTACCAAATAATTTTTCTGAGCCCTTTTCAGAAGAATAAAAACATGTTCTAGGCAGAGTATTTAGAAAGTGCCTATCACAGTAGTTAGTAGGTGTTACAGAGTGTGTGATCTAAGAGGTGTATTGTTCCATGTACCACTCAGTCAGAATGGATGCAGGAATGCACTGTGGGGAACTTGAGCTTACAGTGCCACCAGGGAACAGTCAGCTGGACCACCTTCATCAGGCTCAGGGGGCAAGACTTTGAAGGATGGCAGCCCATGGTGCAGACCTGGCGCAGAGGTGGCCCTGTGCTGGATGATTCCTGGTAAGGCCATTGGAATTTGTCTCCTCCTGAGCCACACACTATTCCAGAGTACAACAGAGGGTCCCTTCAAACCTTGCATGAAAGAGATGTATGGGAAATAGGGAATAAACCATACAGCGAAGGGAAAAAATAAGTTCAGAGTACAGAAGAAACACTCTCCTCCTCACCCACACATACACAGCTCTGCTTTTCTTTACCCACTCCTAACCTTTTTCTCCAGTCTTACCTTTTTAAAAATCTATTCTGAGAGCCATGCTGTATGTGCTGTCTGAACTTGGGGATGGCACTTAGAGAATATTGAGCAATTCTCTGCAGCATTCCCAAGAGTACCCTTACTTTATGGGCAAGTGCAAATGCCCACCAGAATTCACGCCGAGTATTTAGTGTGCATTTTATAGCAGCCAGGAGTCTGACCTGAGCATCTTTTGTTGGCAGTAATAGATTTTCAATGAATAACGAGTCATGAAAACCAACAGGCCAAAGGAACTCGTGAGGAAGCTATAGATTTCTTCAGAAAAGACAAAAATACTGCAGAAAATACTGAAAAACAGTAGAAGCAATGAAGAGGTTATAAAATCTTTTCATTTTCTATCATCACAAAGCTCTATTTTCTCCCCCAGTGTTCAGATCAGCGTTGCACTACCACAGCATTCATCCTTTCTGCTCTCAGCCTAGGGCAGAAATAAGCCTTTTCAGTCACTCAGAGAATGTTCTTATACTTCTGGAAAGCAAACAGAGCTCCAAATGCTGTGAGGAATAGAGGGGGAAAGAAGGCAAAGTGGCAATCTCTGATACAATTAATCACTCAAATCCTTTTTCTTTTTATGGCACTTTCTAAAGTGTTGCTAGTGTAGCATTAGACATTTTTTTCCCCATGGGTTAATTGATTTTCCAACCTCCTAGCAATACAAATTGAATGTCATTGTAGAATGTAGAATCCATAACAGAATGAATTAAAGTTATATATCCAAAATTAATGTGAATCCAAACTAACAGCACTACTGCTAATGTCACAATAATTGGCATTGATACTCACTGTAGCCATATTCTTTCTGCTGAGTCAGTTTTGAAATACCAGTCCAAAAGGTAGTGGACAGAAGATAGAAGAGTAAGTTCCTAGAGGTCACCAAATAGTCAGGAATGTTATTTGTAGTGAACATCACAACCATAACAACAAGAATTATCTGATACAGTCGTCTACAGTAGCAGTGGTTTGCCTCAAGTGATCTTGCCCTGTCCTAACTTAAAGCTGCAGCTCCACAAAACACAATATGGACACAGAAGCCAAAACCCACAAGACATGAGCTCAAGAGTTCTGTCCTCAGTGTTGGAAGTTATGTCAGGTAGACTTCAAATTTTAGCTGAAGCATAGTCATTGAAGTATCAGACCATATTTTAACATTACTTAGAGGTCTAAAATTACACAGAGAGGTGTAGCAGGGCTTTCTAAATCAGAAGTGAGTCAGTTGCCTAAGCACTGTTGCACTCAGCAGCTATTAACTCCGTTTAAACACTGCCAAATGCCACTGAGGACTTCCAGTACATTTATGCACCTAGGCATTTCCAAATATCTGGTCTCTAGGTACAGGCGAAGTGGAGCCCTTTAAAATTCCTCAATATGGAAGCTATTCTGTTCTATTTGATGAATTTTTTGGTAACTGAATCTCACAATCAACCTATGTTTTGTAGACTTTATGCAGAGGCACACATACAGAAACAGAGGAAAAACATTTTCTAAAATCACAGGGAAAGCTCTGTAGACATGCCTACATTGTTTTATAGTCAGCTACAGTGAGTTTTTGAGCTAAGCTGTGTAAATGAAGCATTATATTCTCGCCAGGAGAATTTGTTTACTTCTGCCAGGAATAAGCAGATCTCCAGAGCTCCAACAGTTCTTACTGTGACCCCCTAAAGGATTCAGATCATAATTTGCTTTCCTGCACTTTCACAATTACTTCCTATCCAAATCCTCCTTCCCCTTTTTCCTAAACTAGTCTTCCCACCTAAATTCTGAATTTAAATCAGCGGTAAGAACATTTCTCAAGTGCATAACGATCTACTTACACCTTTATCCCAATCCCAGCTCTCCTAGTTGGTTTGCAGACACCTGTGCAGCAAATGCCAAAGGGACTGGCTATCTCCTCAGTTCCTTTAACAAAGTGCAGCTCTGAAAATATGAAATATTATCCCCTCCTTTCTGTCTTCTACAGCGCTTTTGAACTGGTGGTGGGAGGAGCAGAAAGTCTCCCTATCTTGCAATGTGAGAAAAAGCTAAAATTCCCATCAGAAGTGACTCACCAACTTTAATCATATATATACCAGATTGAAAGGCACTCAGAACATGAAGTCTGAATCCCATCCTCAGTTAAACAAACGAGGAGCAAGAATCATATTCTTTTAACTGCTGTATCTGTACAGTTTCGCACAATGAAGCTGATGAATATGAATTGATTGTTTCTAGCACTGAACTTTTACAGAGAAGTGCTGCTGAATCTTTTGGAAGAACAAGCAGCTGAGTAGCATGCAGCTTCCTATGTCCTGAAATGAATAAGCACCCATGTAAAGATTTTCACATGCAAAACATTCACATTCACATCACCACCTGGTCAGTGTATTAAAATGAATATCCTTATAGCTTAACCAAGCAGATGAAGATGAGAATCTTCAATAACCAAATTACACTGCAGCTTGAGATATTTCATCTTCTGTTTGCTTCTTGTGGGCAGCATTGTGAGTTTTTATTCAGTAACACAAAATCCAAGTATAAAAATTCAGAGCATACTCTTTAAATTCAAGACTATAGCTAAATATTGGGGATGAGGAGGGTTGAAGAAAAAGGGAAAAATAGTAAGAAAAAGTCCTACTGTCTCCAAAAGGAGGTTTGAGAATGAGATGATTTATTTTCTTGTTTAAAAAAACACAAAGCCATGTTTGGAAATATATACATGCTACTTGAATCTACAAAGGAGGGAATTTTCCCATTCACACTATGTATGCCATATTGCCCTACATTCTTCATAAACTGGACTCAGGCTTTTTGCCTTTTTGGTATTTTTAGTTCTACCTAATACTAACTATCCAGCTCCCACAGCACTATACCCAGAACTACACATGAAGTATATTCTATTAGCCATAAAAAACAACAGTATAATTACAGAAAGTAAACTACACTCCTCCTATTTTTCAAGGAAGTATTCCAATGCCTAAAACTAGATTATAGTCTGTCACAGTCCTGTAAATTCAGGATAAATCAAGTGCTGCTGTAGTATTACCTTGGCATAAAAGAAATCAAGGCCTCGCTGCAATATAGTGCTTGAGCTACTGCCAAGTTAACAATTTCAATTGGCATTTAATTACAGAGGATTTCCTGAAGCTAAGGCACAGCTTTAGCATGAGCTGGGCAGCTCTGAGCAAGAGACTTGTTCTGTTCAAATCAACACTTACCTGACAAATAAGTTTAATATGCAGCAATGTGTGACACACAAAACCAGGCAAGGATGTAAATTTAGCTCCTCACTTATTGCTAGAGAAAATTCAACCTAAACATTATAACTATCACTGTAAATAATAACAATACTTCTGTAAATCCCACCTCTGTTTTGCAAGCATAAGAGTAAAATGGTCAGATTTTCTTCTGGGTAGATGTATTTAAAAGAGTCCTGGTTAAAAACTGGGTTCTGATATACTTTATACATTTATACTCTCCTAGAGAAAATGCTTGCATGACTTCAGAGCATCAGTCTGTTCTAGTCCATCACACAACAGAAGAGGTTGCTCCTCTGGACAGATCACATCTTGCTTCTGGTGTTCCCTCTCCCAATCTTGACAGGGAGCAAGACGCCCAGAACATGCAAAGTGATCATCTCACTCTCTGTGACATGGGACTATGTTTTTGTGTAAATATGCTGCCTCAGAATTAAGTCAGAGCCACTAACTTTGAGAAGCTCTTTGAGGCAGATTGATGCTGCGCCCTCGTCCTTGGAAAAAAATCAGTGACTTGACTTTGTCATCCAAAAGCTGAGGTACCCGATACACTTCTGAGACATTGGGTCTGCTTTTACATCATTCAAGAAAACAAAAATCCAGAAAGTAGAATCACAAATGGGCCATGATGCCACATTCAAAGGGTTCCTAGTAATGTCAGTAAACTAATTTAGCCAGTGAGTTAAATGGGACCTACCCAGCAGAATGGAATAGAACAGCTATAGAACCCAGCACAGACCAAATACTGTCTCTCTCTGCTCTAAGTGCACAGGAAGACAACTTTGCCTGAAAGGGAGCTCACATCAGTCTTTCAGTAATTGTTAGCAGGAGCAGGACCACATTCATTTCCTCTGCTTTCACACCTTGTTTACAGAATTTTTTCTAATGTCTTAACTGGCAAAAATGCTTGACAGAATGCAAGCCTTTCCACAAAGGCTAAAACAGAACCAGGCTCAGGTTCAACAACTTCTCATGAGGTTCCTGAAGGTATTTATTTTACAGATTCAGCCACTACTCTGCAAAGCAAGAAAGACAGAGACATTCTAATTTTTGGTGACTAGGCTTTTTCACAGTATTTTGACATGTTTGAAAAAAAACCACTCCAAAGAAAGGGTTAGGGACATCTTAAGATGAAAACATCCCTGAACAATAACTCCATGTCCGCTGGGTAAAGATTTTATGCAATAAGTAAAAAGAAAGACTGGTGATAAAGTGATCCAAATTGCTACTGATGGTCCCATTGCCATGTTATTGTAGTCTGATGTGCAAAAGAATGCAAGATCTTGAAAACTCATATTAATAATGTACATAAGTTCAGTCTAAGGACTATCACTGTTACACAAGATCCTATGAAGAGAAAAATCAGAAGAAGATAAGCCTTTGTTTCTTGGTAGATTTTGAGAACATAAAAAAAGACTGCTTCATTTTACTTTAAAAATTAACATCTCTACTCTCTTTTGTGAAGTTAGAAATAAGTGGAAATAATACCTCACACCATTTGAGAGTTGTGACTAGTAAGAACAAATCAACCATGATCAGCTTGCAAACTATGATTGCAACAACATATATACAGTATATTGAATGTAGAGGGGCAGAGGGGACGAGTCCATACTCTGTAAAGCATCCAGCTCTTAAACAGTCCAATTTACATGTGAGAAGACAAAAAAAAAAAAAAGGTTTGTGCCACCTGCCTCATAGGGACTGTGCATAGGTGTTTAAATTTAGACCAGGAAACCTGCTCAGGTTTTCACAGCCCTTGGCACGATCAGCAAAATGTCAGTCTGGTCTCCACACCTCAGCCCCACCAGACCACACTAAGGTCCACACAGCAGGGACTGAAAAGGCAGAAAGTTGAGGAGGTGGTCTCCCTGAGGTACATGTAAAAGGCCACGTGCTTACAGAACAAAGAAATTACCACAATTTTCACTCAAAAACATGGAAATAGGCTCTTCTGTAAAACAAAAGAAGAGCTTCACGGCCAGAACACTAAGCAGATACGGGAATATATTTCTGGAAAAAAAAATTGTACAAAAATACCAAAAAGCAAAAACAAACTAAGAAAAGGGTGAAGGAAAAAAAAACCCCTCAAACCAAACACAAAAATCAGACACCACCACCACCAGTGAAAAAAAAAACCCAAACAAACCAACATAACCAACCAGAATAAACATTAACAAATAGATTCCTGATTTTAGGCTACTCTCTAACCTAGTGGCTTGTAGCTCTTCCAAGAAACTGGAGTTGGAACCTCCCGCCAGGCCATGCTGGAGAAGGGTAAGCCCACATTTTCTGGGTCCTGTGCAGCCCTATCTGGCACACTGGCAGGTCTGTGACACGGCACCTGCTTCGTCCTTTCCATGGCATAGGGAGCTTAGGCATGCGCTCACAGCTGTAGTTTCCCCTCCAGAAAAAGCCAAGCATTTCAAAAGTCTTTTACAATTTTGCAGTTTGACACTTCCCTCCCTATTTTAATTCTGCCCCAAAGAAATTGTTTAAGGTCAGCACGAAACCATTTGTAGAGGCAGAAACAGAAGTCCCCCACCAGACTCAGATGTGGACCACACCCTGCTACTCACTGCCCAAGTATGAGTGCATCTTTCGAGATCCAGAGCTTAATCCCTTCTCTGCTCCAGATGCTTTACAGCAACTGCTGTCAGACAGGCTGGGATGCAGTGTGGAGAGTGCTACATTTCAAGTACATTTCTGTACTGTTATGACTCCGATTCCTCTCTTGTCTGTTTCAAAACATACTGAAGTAACATACACCATTAATAAAACAAATATCTTTGGAAAGGCTTCAGCAAGATGCTCAGAAAGTCTTCTGCAGTTTGTGATTCTATCTGATTCCTCTCCAGTTTAACCTGACACATTGGCTTATTAATCTGTGTGATGTTTCAGATACTTTCAGTAAGTCTTACTGAGATAAATTTTCCTCCCATTTAGACTAAAGGTTTTTATCCATGTTATCTGAACTTTTTCACTGATCAGAGAACAAGTTCTAAAGTGACACTGCACTGATATGGGGAAGATAGAAAGGGCTGATCTGAACATGGAAAATCAAAAATTGCAAGGCTACCTAGATAGAGAACTCTCATGAAATTTGAGTCTCCAAGGCATGGGGAAGGTTTTATCTTTTACACTTCTAATTAATTTCTAGCCCTGATAAGTACACCGAAACACACTTGCCTTTGTTTCTACCTAATGATACAAGAGTCCCGAAAATTATGTTGGTAAATAAGAATAATGACCAGTCTTGATTGTGGTATAACATGAAAGGAACAAAAGAAGGATCATGAAAAATTGTAGAAGCAAGCAGCAAGCATTAAATACCTGACGGGAACAATTCATGGGAAGTTAATGAATAGCCAATATGGGACTGAGCAGGAAATCAACAGTGTTAGAAGCCTATGGAAGAAAAGGAGCAAATGTAAACAAGAACACAGAGTGAAATAGGGTGTTGACAACAGGCAAAGAAAAATTCAGGGCATTAGAAAATGAGGAGAATTGAAATGACCAGTCAGATGCAGGAAGATGAGAAAGAAAAAAGGCCCAAAGAGTCACAAATAATTTCAAAGAGTAATGCACAATTGAAAAAAAAAAATGACATGATACACAAATTTTGGCAGCCTGTCAAATTTTAATTACCATTTCAATTACTAATTATGTCTTCTCATTAACTGAATGAGAAGACAGACTTTCAAGAGTTTTAATGCCACCTTTTTTTTATATGTCTATGATCTCCTCATCACAGTGGAGAACCAAATCCCATCAACAAGAACAGGACATTTGCTACTAGATAATCTCTGTCCCTTAATACTACAAGCAATCCCGAGTAAACGTCTATCCTAAATGAAGAACAAGGCAGAAATTTCAGTTACATCAGTTGAATAGGATTTTATATGTCTTTGTGACAATAAGCCTCTCTGAGAAAGCAACCTATCTAAAATGGAAATTATGTTGAATTATTTTTGTAGTCTTAATTGGAATAATTACTTCTCCAACCATATGAACATCAAAGAGAACACAGCTGACGAGCATTAGCAGGCACACATGACACACAGCAGTGGTATCTACACATGACCATACCAAGTTATTCAAATACTCATCTGAAGCATCTCCATTTCTTCCTAACTCTCCTCCAGACTGACTTCCTTTTAATTAAATAAGAGACACCATTGGGCCCAAAAGCCAGCGTTACCACTTCCAGGTCACCTTCTATCCCTCCTTTGTGGGCAGCAGCGTTGGAACACAGGGAGGGCAAAGTCAGGCATTTCCCCTGCAGTCTTGAAAGGAATAGCAGGGCTTTGTGCAAACAAAGCTGTCACAGTTAGTGCTGGGACTAATGCCCGGCCTAAAGTGCAAAGAAAGATACCTGGAGCTTTGCTCCTGCTCCTTTAGGGATAGTACAAGAACGTGTTGTTATTTCCAAACTATAGAGAAAAAGCCAATTGCAGTACTTTCACTTATGATGGCTTTCAACTACATACGTTAAATCTTAAAATTATATAAATTAAGGTGCATTGCCCATGGGAACATTAACTCATATTTGTATTACTGCTTTTCCTAAAATTACTTCAACAGGCAGTTTATTCATTTAAGATGGAGCTTTAAGTCTTTTTGCTCAAATTCAATGGGAACACTTACGCAATATATGTCACAGTGAAATTAACGTGCATTAAAATCTGGCCTTTGATGAGATTCAATATATACACAGTTGTGCTTACTCTAGAGCAACCTTGGAAGACATCCTTTATCTCTTATTTTAATTTCAGTGCTTAAACTAATTATTTCAATAATTCTTAATGCTTAATTAAGAAAGACGACAGCAGAAATAATCTCTCAGAGAATCCAATATAAATACAAATGCCATTTCAGAACATCTGTTGTTATAGATTAGGTATAATTAATATTATGTTGAAAATGGACAAAAACTGAATTAAACTTATACTGTACATCTAGGAAAGCCTGATAAAAGTAAAAATTCCTGTCCACAGCTCTGTAAGAAGAGGGGGTTTTCTGTATATTGAAGAACAGCATAAAATGCAGAGCAAACAAAGATTAATCACTACACTCTAAAATAAGATAAGTCTGAAAGAGAACACACATGGACTTCTGTGCTCATAGTCACTAAAGGGTAAGGATAAATTTTACAGCTTTTACAGAACAAAAGTGAATCTGAATTTGGAGAAAAAATATTCAGAGTACCTGAAATTTTGCTGAAAATGAGAGAAAAGTTCAAAGGCAAGCAAACTTCCATTTTTGCAGCAGAGAAGGCAGCAGTGAGGAAATTAATCTCGTGCATTAATCTTAGCATTCCTCACAAGTGACTCAGGCCTGCAGAAGAAAACATTCCCACTATCTGGTTAGAAAACGTCATGTTTCCCACACAGAAGGGAGGAAAAAAGCCTGAGCGGGGCTGGTTTTACTACTTTCACCCTGATTAATCTGCTTGCAGACCCTTCTGCTGTTCAGAGCTCCAAACTGTTAAGGAAAATAGTTGCCATTTACAAAATAAAAAAAATTGAACTAGTCCTCACGTGTAGAATACGCTTGAGTCAGAGCATTTCTAAACAATTATTTAACTATTTATAATTTATTATAATAGTCCTTGGTAAAAGCATCTAAGAACCACAATCAGCAGCAAAACAGAAGACAGGCTAATAAACTCTGAGGCAATGTGAGTTTACACACTTAAGAGCTATAAATACATACTTCGGTGACAAGCATAAAAAACAGGCCAATAACCAATGAAGAGTAGGAAACACCTTGGTGAGCCGGAGGAGGGAGAGAGGTCAGCAAGCCACCAGCACCAGAACCTCCACCATTGCTTATTTCTGAGCCAAATGTCTCCTAAAGAGCGAAATCCCAGTTCTGATGGGAGCACTGACCCCTCGCAGCTCTCATTTGCCTCTGTAAAAGCCGACGTTGTTACCAATGGGGGGAAAAATACATTTGCAAAAAGGACGCTCAGTGCTGATGCTTCACTCTCAAACCCTCCATGCTTGCAAGCAGAAACTTCCCACTGGGCAGTACAAGAGCAAGGGGAGTAGAACAAGGTAAAAACCACCAAAGCTTAACCATTTGCAGAACAAGAAGGAATCAATATGAAACAAACTAAACAGAACACTTACACAGATCACTATTTATTAATCTTAAAAGTATTTCCCATACAGTTACTCAGCTGAGCTTCTGATCTGTTTCATATTAGTGTGACATGAAAGTTGAATTTTGAATTATTTTTCTATTGTTATTTATGCACATGGGAACCATTTACAATTCAAAACCAATTTTTTTACTGTGTCTCTGAAAGAAAATTATCAGTTTGGACTGAACAGTTTTTCTGTACCAGTTTAGGTTTGCTTTTTCACAATACAATATCTGAAAAAGGACTGAGATTATGGAAAATAATTGTATTGGCAAGGAAGGAAGGCAAATTCTTCAGGGCAAATATTTCAAGATTTTAAAGCCAAGTCCTCCTAGTACAAATTCTATTTTCAACTTTCTCCTACTTTGTTTCATTATATTCTACCAAACCAAAATGTTGTTAATCATGCTTTAAATGTTCTCCCTCTCTACATATATCTTGCACCTTACGTCAGTTGCTCCACTTCACAGCTCAGCTGAAAATTTGTAATAAAAACGCAGAGGTAAAACACATTTGAAGAATGACACCATAAAATATGCAATTCTTTGCTCTTTCAAAGAAACTCAAGTTTTTCCACTTGTCACACAGTGGTAAGTGATGTAAGACAAAAGAATGGAATGAAAGATATTAACAGATTTCTCCATCTCTCTTCTGTATCTCACTATGGTTTACAATACCTTAGTCATGTTTGGGTTTTGTGTTGTTAAAGGGGTTTTCTTTTTGGTTGCTGTTGAGGTTGGCACAGACAAAGTGTCTCCAAACCATGACCTATTAGAAACTTCTATACAAAAGAATAAAATAAAAGCTTATTATTAGCTATTATTAGGTGTTCGTTTTAATCTGTCAACAGGTTAAAAAAAAGAAGATATAAGTAAGATAGCACCAAGAATTATAATATACTAACTACATTTGACTGATGAGTTTCCAACATGATTTTAAAAATTAACACTTCCACAAAATGTGTGTATTTCACACTTGGTATTAAAGGTGTGAGATGAGAACAAGACTATGACAGTTATTTCATGACAGAATACAACACAGCAAGTTTGTTGTTATGATCTTATAACAAAGTTATGAACTTCAGCAACTTCATTCCCTTCCTGTAATCAGGTGGTTAACAAATTTCAACAAAAAGGAGAGCCAAGTAGATATCCACACATACTCATTTTTTCATCCATCCATAGCCCACTAATTATTGTAATCTGCATACATGCTAATATTCATATTTACTGAGTTGTTATAAGCACCTTTCATACATATACAGCACATTGATGTGGACTTGGGGAAGGATTATAAAAAACTTCATAAAGAAATCTACTAATTTCAACAATGTCTGACAGCTTCACTGAAAGACTTCACTGAAAATACAAAATCCAGCACTAGAATCTTAAACCTAGTTAACCTTAACCCAGCAGGTCAGAAACTGGAGATTTTTGTTTCATTTGGAGTGACTCCTGTTCTAATGCTTCAGAGCATCTCAACTATATTAGAAAGGCATCTCTTACAGGCAGCATGCACAAAAACAGTAATAAAGTCAGCTGTTGATCCCTAATAAATGAAATAAGAACAGTGCCAGACCGTCTCAGAATCAATAGAAAGACAGGGAAACTCAAACCACTGAGAAGTGAAATAACATTCCACAGAAAGTCAGTAAATAAAAGAACACCCAATTCTACTGATATACTAGATTGGCCCTAGGGTGGGAGATTCCACTTCAAAGAAGTCAAACATACCAAGTTAGGACAGCTATAATTTAAGATTTGTCATAATGCCATTATTCTCTATAAAAAAAATAATTCTGAGATTTCTTTGACTCCAATTTTACACAATGAATTAGAATGCTTAGAACTGTAAATGTTAAAGAAACAATCCTTATATAGATCCAGAACTTAAAATGCAAACTTTTTAAAAGAGCTCATCAGGTATATTTCATGCTGTCAGCTTGGTTAATAAGATACTGAAAGCTTAAGAGTAGAAACAGTCTGCTAAAGTCAGTGGGTTTGCACACACTGAATTCAGTCCCACAGGATTTTCTCCTAAACTTTAATGCCAACACTCCAGAAGTGCCCAGGACACTGCTTTCATGGTGGATGAAGATTAAAAAATATAATGCACGTCCTTTTGCACTGAAGTCAGCCATTACTCACTTTATTCAATAAAGACTGACTTCTTGATCTACAAAATCCCCTGGTCATCTATCAAAACATGACCTATTTGCTCCTCTGCTTATTATTATTATTATTAGGGATCTTTCTCAGGAGTCATTTGACCTGCCCCTCACTGATATTGTCCCTTTTGCTATAATATTTGTTTTCTAATCCATCTCACCTGCTCTGCATTCTCCTTTCCCTATTTCCTCCTAAGACTTCTTGACTCTCTTCAGTGTGTCTTCTTCCCTTTTTCTTTTACACCCATACTATATCCTAGAAATCCATTAACAGAAAAGGACAATTACCTTGAAAATTGATGCATTAACCTCTCAAGAAATCTCACTACTAAGCTGCTTCCCCTGCTTCTACCCTTCCTACTCAAACAATATTCATTAGCAGTTGTCTGATTTCTTCTCAGCATGGAACACAAGCAGAACAGGCAGCTGCTGCAGCACTGCCACTGGGTGAACTCCATGCTAAGATCACAGTGGAGAAGACTGCGCTCACATGGCAACTCCGCAACGAATGTAAACCATGTCACCCTTTGGTGACATAAGAACAGGCAACTTTTCATGCATCACTAAGAGCATTTGTAACGGACAGAAACTTCTTAATGTAGATATGCAACAAACTGACATTTACCCTGATGTAACTTCCTTGTGTTTTCCAAAATGTAAATCATTCAGGAGAGCTTGAAGTCTTGCTGTCACATAAGGTACCTTCAGAGTATGCATACAGTACCACTGGTAGCTGCTTTACATAGTCAGAGAAATGTAAAGGAATGTTACTGCAAGTAACAACCAACCCTTCCATGTTACATGTAATGGAAAATGCATCAGAACACATCCATACAATTTTAAAAAAAAAAAATCTTCTGAGACAGAGTCCATCAAACCTCTCCAAAAAGCTTTGTTTCTGTTATTTATTTTAATCTTGCAAAATCTTTGTGGGCTTTTTTAATGAAGGAGACTAAAAATTAAATTCTCTTATTTCATAAATAATGCAATAGAACCTCACTGTAGGTATACTTCAGAGCAACTAAGAATGTTTAATCACTTTTTTTCTAGGATTCTCCCCTAACTTGACATTTTGAAAGTTCTATAGCACATCAGCAAAAATAATGCACTGATGGAAATATCCTGACAGAAGCAAAGGAATCTGCCAATGCCACACTTACGGCAATTTTCTTAAAAATAAAAAGGAAAAAAAAAAGCTACAAGACCTAAAAGAACATTCAACCACAAAACTATAATTTATTTCCTAATACATCTCTTCATATGTGCTAACTAGTTCCTGTCTCTTCCCATTGAGAAAGTATTAGACAACTTGGCCAATGTATGTCAATAAAACAAACTTAAGAGAGGTCTCCAGATGTTCAGCCCTGCAAAGGTTGGAGCACATGAAAGGTGAGAGGTTCCCCAGATGCTTAATGCTTAACAAGAACTTATCGTATCTCTCAAGACCAAGCCTAAAAGAGCTTTTTATTTCTTCGTGCCAACCCATTTAATATAAATCTATCTCCTTCATTATGTGTTTTCTGGGAAATGTGAGCAGTGTCCTGTCTTTGAATAAATCTTTACCTTTTCAAACCACAAAGTTCTCAGTAACATTTTAGCCATATACATCTACAGCTTACTTTGCACGGATTAATGTGACTTTTCCATAAAAGTTGGCTTTAACATCATAAATAACTGACAAGTGTTAAATAAACTCTTTGGAAAGCAAAGCTCAGGATGAAATGAAGACTCTCTGCAGGCACCCCACCTGGCAGCAAGAAGGCAGAGGCCACCACAGCTGCTTGTCCCCACCACCCCAAAGCTAACTGGGACATTCCAAGGCAGCAGCTCTTGTAAATATTTTGAATGTTGCATTCACAGGAAACATAACCAGGCAAACCAAGGGCACCACTGGGAAGGAAGTTACTCTGAGAAGATGCATGTTTTACAAGAGCCAATGCTTTCTGCTACCCTATTCATGAAAAATCCTGGGCTAGCATATAGCCAAATCATCACAGTTTTTCCTCCCATTTTTCAAGTTACTGAGCAACATGCACATCCTAAAAATCAGGCACCAAACAAACAATTTACAAGCAATTCTGACATTTGCCCTTACGCAGCACAGTCTGACATCTTCCTTAACTTTCTACCTGTCCTTTCCACCAGTACATCAGTAAAACAACACCTCCACTTGTGCATGGTGCCCTCTCAGTGTCTCCATGAGGAAACTCACGTTGCCCTGGCTCCCATCACACTTGCATTTCCGCAACTCGGGCAAGGAGAGAAGGTGAGAAGAGAGACAAGAAGGGAATCACCAAGAACTTTTTAAAAATATGATTGAGCAAAACACATTCCCAGCTCTGTGCATGAATACACCAGGTCCAGGGGGATAATACATCCAAGGAAGACAGAGTCTCCTCCTGTGGCTGGGGAGGCTGTCTGGAGGAGGAATTATGGGGAGGACAGGACTCCTCCTCAGCACTGGGCCTCTGCCAAGACGAGGCAAGGGGATGAAAGGACTTGACCTCTGAAACTTGCCTGAGGATTAAATGAGCTTCTTCACATTGTGTACGAATGTAACTGTTTTGATTGTGGTTTGCCATCCTACTAGACTGTAATACGAGGTTTTCTCTCAGCATAAACAAAGTACATCAACAGCCCAAGGCGTCGTGGGACAGCATGCACACATTTCCTCCATGAGCACCTCCTCTGTGTGACATTGCACCAACCCTTCATCTCAGCAGGAAGGAAGAGCTCTCCTGTCCCCCAGGCAGGGCAGGCCACCACAGGCACATCCTCGCTGGACACCACCATGGTTGAGGCAACATAAACACAGAGATTACATGCAAAAATTTAGTATCACAAAGATCCATCAGATAACTTTTGTAAATTACCAAATCTCCTCATTCTCTACCTTCACTGTCACCAGTGACATCTTCTCAAAGTCTAATGTGAAGATGACAAAGGGCTGGGTTCCAACACCTTTACCAAAGAAAATATAGATGCATGAGGAAAGTTGTTTTGCAGTTTCTAAGAATATTTTAAGAAAGAGTTAAAAGCAGGTACAAAAATACCAATTGACATAAAACATCACACTGCCTGAAGGAGTAACCATTATCTTACATCACAACAGAGGTTGGACTTCACCCAAGGTGATGAAGCACAAGCAGAGAGCATTCAACATTTTCAACACCGTACCTCAAACCTGATAGTTACACTAACAAAAATTTACAGTGCTGTTGAATACTCTTATGCTATATTCCCACCCCAGAAACATCTCAGCAAGAAGCTTCTCCTCTCATTTGTACAAGGACAGGTGACATGCATGTACAGTGGCACACACCTGGCTGTTTAACACACATAAAGCACTTGCAGGCTGCTGCCCCTCAAAGGCCCCATGCCTTACTTCTCAGTATTACTAATGGAGGCAATTCCTAAAGCAGAATCTGATAAAAATCTGAAAGAAGTAGCTTCTACCATCTGGATGATTTAACTGATGTTTGCTAGAACAGTCTTTCTTTCATGCAGAGATACACTGAGGCTGGTCTTGTTATAAATACATCCAACATAAGAATAATCACGTACACTGCCAGGGCTAAGAGGATTCTGTGTACATGGCAATCAGCCTTGGTCACCCTCAGTGAAGCACTGAGGGAACTGCAGGGGAGAAAGAGAGAAGATAAAGTCTATTGTAAAGATACAGTATTGTGTCATCTCTAATATTCATTTCATTCTCTTGATGAAGAATTTCTCTGATGAACTGGTGAACACAGACAAAGACTTCAGACAGCTGCTCCCCAAAAGGAACAGACCTAGCACCTTTCTCATTTTAAATTCCAAGTGAACACTGATACTGCAAAAATTCAACCTCTGTGAGGTTTCAAATATGCAGTGGGATATTTGTGTTTAGCAATATAACAACGCATTAATGCCTCCCAAACATTAGCAAGGTCACACTGCTAGTTACTGGCAAACAGATGCTCATTCTTTCACAGCTAGAACATATGATTAAGTCCCAGGTGCTAAGAATTAAAGAACAGGACCAGTTAGTGTGTAGAACGGATGATATATGCAGCATTCTCCCTCATGAACTGAAGACAGCTTCTTGAAAGGCTTTCTGCAGGTTCAATGAACACTAAGCTACAGAAGTGAGCTTAAGTGAGTACTTGAGCTGCTGCCTCACTATGAAGAGCATCTCTGTACTCCACACTGAGGGGTCCTGCATGCAGCCAGAGCTGGCAAGAGCTTCAAGGAGCTCCATGGAGATAAGCTGCCAGAGGGTTGTAAAAGAAAAGTGGAAAGTGAGGTATTCAAAAACCTAGTATTTTAACACAAAGGAGAAATTTGAAGCTCGCTTATCAGAAACAGCTGCCCTTCTCATACAGGACAGCAATGGGGAAAATCATTCAATGAGAGCAGAAACCTTCAAAAGGGAGCAGGAGAGAAACTAGTCTACTTCAGACATCCTTACTTCACTTCACATATCCACATAGTTATGATCAAGATTCACACACAGGTACTTAGCTCAGTCCAGGGATTTTTCCATGGAGTACTGAGAAGTATTAGCAGTTCAGTCCGAAAGCTTTGTGCACATCACATAAAATGAATACTGCTCAGCTTGAGTAGAAATAGCCACTGTTAGGAAGTCTCTTAAATCATTAATGATTTCTACATCAGCATATATAGTCCAGGCACATTTCTTGTTTTGGTGCACCTCTGAGAGCACACATTTACAGTCCAGAGGAAGGCAACGAAGAGACGACAAATCACCTCACACTATAAAACAGAAATATTTGGCTGACTGGTACTGAGGAGCATCCAAAACAACAAAAAAATTGTTCTCTCTTCTCTGCTAAAAAGCTCAGCACTCCGCTCCTTCCTCCCCCTTTCCTTTCCCTGAGTGAAGATGGTTGGTCCAGCTGGTTTTATCTAGTGACTTGCAACAGCTGTGCTTTTCTGCACTACAGGTACATGTGGCTCATCACAACAGCCTGTGCCTCCATGACACTACCAGTCTCCCATGGGACCTTACTATTAATGTAAATACTTTTTAGCTCTCATTTCAAAGTCCATCTGGTTTTTCAGCCAAACTGCTATTTTTCCAGAAGTTATTGAATATTTGTAATTGTTTGTATATAGACTCAGGCATTTGTCTTTTTTATTTCTTACCTAGGTGCTACTATGTAAGACTGGCTTTTGAAGAATAGCCAAAGGCAAGTTTAATTCTTCATTATTCTGGTGAACATTTGGAGCACACCAAGTAACTGCTTTTGAGTTTTCATCCTGCTAATTCAGGGCAACATGCATTTTTCAGGATGACACCACTATGAGCTTAAAAATAATAAATCCTTTTAAATGATGTACATCTTTGAGATATAAAATATCCATTGGCAGCAAGTCAAGGGAAGGGGAAAATGTTTTATATAGGATTTTCATACTCATTTAAGTATTTTGGCTCCAAATACAGAGGCAATATTAGGTATTTTCATCAGTGATACAAGGTTATACAATTTTTTTTTAAACACATCATACTTCCTCTTCAAGCTGGGCTTCAAGTACTTTTGAGTGTTCATCCAATAAAGCAATTAATTCTTTCATATACTGGCATTATATACATATTAAGCTTTCCTTACTTAAGAGAAGAAAAGTGTTAACTGGAAAACCAGATTATCATTCTGACAGTGTTCTGCATCCAAAAAGATAGAATTGCATCTTTGCATTTGACAAAAATATTTAATGCCTTTATAAAAGCATTGTGGTATAAAGTTACAGTTAGAGGTGTTTGATTTCCTTGCTTTTGTTTCAAAATATTATTCCTGTTTAATAAAGATTTCGCAAGATCTCTTTAGTCCACATGCCGGATTTCTTGGCCCCGAACCACGCACAAAGCTTTCCAGCTTCCTTAATTTCATACACATGAAAACACGAGGAGGGGTGAGCTGCAATCCAGCATAACTAAAGTAGGAAGCTAAGAGTAGTGACAGGTACTATGTCTGCTGAATATTACAAAGTTTTGTTGGTTTACAAGCTTTTTCCTTAATGTCAGTGAAGGATCCACCTAAAAAGAACTGAGGCTTCCATCTACAAACCTCTTGGGGAAAGTGGGTATGTAAAACCCACAGAACTACACTGGCTTTAGAGAATAACACCGTTTCTCCCTGTGCTAAAACCTTTCAGATGCTAGCTCACATTTTTGTGTAAGATAAGACAAAAAGCTACCTGCAACAGAGAAAGCTCACTGCGAGCCAAGCTCGTGTACTCTAGTCCCCACTGTGTGAATCACGGTATTGATTCCAAGCATGGGACCATAGCAGATCCCTGCAGTCATGTCCTGCTGCCATCAGAAGGCTCCCAAGCTAGCTGCAGATGTCAAACACTGCAGGAGCTGATAGGCACACAGACTGCCTCTGCTGCCTGCAGGACAGGGCAGGCATGCTGCACAAAGGCAGGCAAACCTAATGACAAGGTCACCTCCCAGGCCCACATCACACCTGACCTGCCACACCTCTAGGGACACTTGGGTGCAAAGCAAGAACTGCTCAGCATATGAGCCAAATATAGCAGGGCCACCAGGCTGGAAAACAACTTTGTGGAAGAGGTCCTGCTTCTGAACTTGAGCCAGCAATATGCCCTCACAGCAAAGAAGGCCATCAGCTTCCTAAACTGCGTAAGCTGCATTAGACAAGTGTCACCAGCAGGTCATCAAGGGAAAGGATCCTACCCCTCTGCTCAGCATGGCTGAGACACACTTGGAATGTGGGATCCAGCTCTGGCTCCCCAATACCGGAGAGACAAGGACTCATTGGAGCAAGTTCTCCAGCAAAGGGCCACAAAGATGACTAAGGAATGGGAGCATCTCTCGTACAAGGGGAGTCAGAGAGCTGGAGTAGAGATGCCTTAGAAGGGTCTTATCAATCTGTAGAAATACCTGAAGGGAAGGAAGCACAGATTCTTCTCTTTGGTGCCCAGTCACAAGACGGGAAAGAGGGACACAGGCTGAAACTCCACTCAAAAACAGGAAGAAACTTCCACAGTGAGGGTGGTCAAACACTGGCATGGATGCCCACACAGGCTGTGTAGACTCGGTCTCTGAAGATGCCCTAAATAAAGATGAGCAGAGGCCTGAGCAACGTGCTGTAGCTGACCCTGATCTGAACAAGGTGTTGGACTAGATCATCTCCAGGGGGACCCTTCCAATCTTAACTACTGTCTAATTCTGTAAAAAATAAACAGAAAGTACAAGTCATATTAGACAGCACTTTCAAAACTAGTAAGAATAAATAAATATTTTTTTAAGCTGACAATGTCAGTCATTGAAGTTTAATCAGTATCACTTTCATTCTTCACCTTTCACAGAAGAAGGAAAAGCTGTTTTAACCCCACAAAATTTCTTCTCTCAGATAAACAGAAACTTTTATCAACAGTAGTTTACCAACCAGCTGAGAAAATAAGTGGCAAAATAATACTTAAAAAACCAAATTAGTACATTATGCTATTTTCCCCAAGCCTTCACTGCCAATCTTGAATTTTTAAAGTGATTAACATGCTAATTAGTACATGTTGAAATAAAAAGTACCTATTGTGATAAATAATTACACCCCACAGAATATTGAAAGGTTTATGAAAACAAATTTCTTCATCATTCAAAATAATAGCACACATTTTTTCATTATGCAGCACATGAAAGCATGCTGGCCACATGCTTATATTCCATCTACATGTGGCCAATGAAAATCATTGCCAAAAGCAAGAGTTCTCTTTGAGAGAAAAAACAAAAAAAAAAAGAAAGAACATAATAAAAACATTTGTCTGAGTATCTCATTACCAAATTACAAGAAATTAATAAGCTAATAACCCTTTTTGTTTAGAAGAAATCCATCTCACTTAGATTTTATTTTACTATTTCATGCCAATGATAAGACTGACTCAAATAATTTACAATCAAATGTGAATGTGAAGTTGCCCAAGACTGTGTGCCTAGGGAAGAAATCCAAGGAAACAGTCTGGTCTCTTGCTGCAAACCAAAGAAAGCAATTCTCAAAATAAAAACTGACATTTTCTAAAGTCACAAAAAAAAGTCACACCATTTCTTCTTTTGAGGAGTCTTTGTTCATCTCACTGCCTTGAAAGTCCTCCATGGGGAGTGATATCTTCTCTTTGGACTCAAGGCTCTTGAGGGGCAACTCCATTCAAAACCCACAAATCCTGGCATCCCTCTGATGCTGACACTCGGTGAGGAATGGTGCTGCCCTAATTAAGTCTCCTGCCTTCTTGTGAGGATGCTTTTTCACAATAGCTCTGTCCCAACTCAGTGTCTCCTGAGCACATCTTCCCACAAAGAGGGACTCAAATGTGCAGAACTAGCTACTTGCATACTCCATGAGAAATGGGACACAACTGTCACTGATGTCAAAACAGCATCAGCCCTGGAAGTTGACTCAACGTTAAGTAGAAGACAACATGAAAAGATGGCACAAGACTTTATGCCTTCAACCAGCCTAGGGCTCCTTAATGACAGAGATAAATGAACCTGCCATGTTAGCAAGCATTTATCCACAGCTGGATTTAGCTGCATTCTGTACTGGCATGGCATGCTAATATTTATTAGAAATAGAAATACGGAGGGAGTACTATAAAGTAGGAAAGGTTGTTCTGCCCTACATGTCATGATGATTACAAATGAAGACAATGCCCAGTTAAAGAGACACTATTCAAAGTCTGGTAATAAAGCCATTTCCAGAGGTAAAACAGACAGACACTTGGGAATGCTTAAGCTGTGCTGGAGTGTCTTACATACCAGCAATATCTAGGGGAAAATAAACAGGGAGAGAAGAAACAATTCCCATTCATATTAAAGGGATTAGGATCAGAGTCTTGCAGACAGAGGTACTCCACAAGCCACCTAGAAATCAAATGTGTTTTTAAAGTTCTACATATAATAGAAGCAATGCCAAAAATTTTATCAGGATAGACTATACTGCACTACGTTTATTCCTAGCCAGATCACACTCACAGCCTGATGTCCCTGCTAGAGAGCAGCTTGGCTCAGCCAAGGCCATTCCAGGGAGGTTTCACAGATCAGAAGATGCATTAAGGGATTTGATTTACAGGAATTATTTTAACGTTTTGCTAATCTAAGTGATACTGCATTAAACCCATTCTAATACCCAAATTAATACAGTTTAGAATAGGAAAAAGAAAAGATTGCTCTATCAGCTTCCAAAGCCAAGCCCTTCTGACCACCAAACCAATATACATTTCATAATAAAACCACACACTGGAGAGGGCATTAAATGTTAAATGTAGTGAATGTAAGCGTAGTGAAGCACAGGGCCTGGTGGGAGGAACGTTAGGTGGAGTGTGCAACTTAATCACAATAGCTCCAAGTGGGAAAAGTCAGAAATGTAAGGCACATAGGAAAGAACTAAGTTGTCCCAAAGCAATCACATTTCTCACTTCGTTCAAAGGCTCACAGGATTTGCCTTCTACATAGTAACTGTTAAGCTAAAGAAGCACACTGAAAAAATGACAGGCAAACGAGTATCCCACCACTCACTTCCCATTAGCAAACCATACGTGCTGAAATTCAAAAAGCTTCCATCGCTGCAGTCTTTAGTAATTCATGGAAGCCAATTACTGAGTGCTTGTAAAACACTCTTCACATGCTTCTTTGATAGCCCAGCTCAGTTAGGTTTGTACAACAGGCACAAACCACACACTCCCCAAGCACTTGAAACAATTTGAAGGTAAAGAAGCCAAGATATGCCTCAAACTTCCAGCTAACTTTTATGGAGTTTTGCATTTCTGCTGCTGTTTCTGGTTTCTGTTTTATTCCAGCACTTCTCCTATTATTTAACGATTTACATAGCACCTATATCCATAGCTATCAGCCATCCTTCCCGTATGGCCTTAAAAGGACTTGTTTAGATTTGCAGGGGGAGGGGGAAGGGAGGAGAGGGGGTTCCTTCTGACCGAACTATGTCAAGGTTGTTGGAAGCCAGCAAATCCTGGCCTCCTGACCCATTTTTAAATAACAAATTATGAAAACAGTCCTCACACTGTTTCTCACTGAAATCAATTTTATCATTCTACTCGTAGTGAGAGATAGAAATCTGCATTTTGGTGACAAACAGAATGTGAAGCATTCTATAATTTTCACTTTAAAAGGATGCAAGAATAGCTGGCTCCTTACAAACTTGACATACTCAGCACACACACACAAAAATTTAAACAAGTCCTTTTAAGGCTGCATAGCTTCTGTCTTAAAAAAAAAAAAAAAAACCACAACCCTCACATATTTGCTGGACTGGGTTGCTAGCGCTTCCCAGGCCTCTTCTCCATCCCTTTACAAGAACCAAACTGTGCCCTGTCCCCAGACACACGGGGACAAAACCACCATCTCATTCCTCACCCAGCGGGGAAGGGATGGCTGAGTGACATTTCTGCCACTTGGAACAAAACTTAGAATAAATTATTTTTTAAAAAGAATGATTTAAAATCACACTACAAATGGAGGGAAAAAAAAAGTAGGGAAAAATGGAATTGGATTAAATCACTGAAACTACAAGCTATTTTTCTGCCTCAGTGACACTAAAGCACAATCTTCATTTTCCTAATGCACTTGATTACCAATCTTCGCTGGCTTCAGTTCTGCATTTCCTGCCTTTGTGATATTAACGTACTTTAAAGCCCAGAAGACCAATTGGTACATAGGATCTCTCCTCATCATAAATACATTCCATAACAAAAAATTCTAGAGATGAAAATATCTTCTAACTTTTTCAGTTTTTATGTCCTCCAGCACGCTTCGTCTCCATGGATACTCAAGGCTCTACTTTTCATTTATTCTGTGTGGAATATGAGCCTTTGAACAGATATACACAACACCAATAGTCCTCACACACAAAAATCACCACAAATTCCTTAATGCAAATCTTTTTAATATTAAATACTTGTTATATGAAAACCAGTATTTCTTGTGGACCCCACAAGTCCCAGGCAGAAGAAATATTTCCTATTCCAGTCAACACATTTTATGAGAGAACATGACAAGAGAAAGGTGAGCATCAGCTGACTGAGAGGCTGTTCAAGAAACACCCTGCTCGCATGGAAAAAGCTCCTAATTGCTAACCTGAGTTTATTTATGCCTAGTTTATGACTCATAGCTGTACTTTAATGGAAAAAATTTTCTTTTCTGTTTATTCCCTTGATGTGTCATTGACAATAATCACACCCTGCTCATCTTCCCTTTCACTATGCTAAGCAACGTTATTCTTCTTGAGTTCTCAACATGATAGTACCTCTATTTCCTTAAATGTTTTCATATAATTTCTGCAGACATTAATTCATCTTTCTTAAACATAGGGCACTGGAAATATATTCATATTCCCAGTGAAACTGTATCAGTGCTCTTTGCAATGCTATAAACACTTTTTCTTTCTCTACCAAAAATCTAACCATAAATGCAAGGCTTATTGTTAGAAAAGGAAAAAAGAATCCCACACTTTTCAGAAATGCAACAACTATCAAGGAGAACCATCAAATTATTCTGGCACAATCTGGCTATGGTAAAATTATGCTTCATTTTCCTCTCCCATTCATTGTTATTCCTTGTTTTTAATAATGACTTCCTTGTTCTAAACTCTTTACACAACAAATGTCAGAATAATCAATCAACAGGTGCCCAAGTCAGATTTTTGCTTCTTTTTAACAGGAAAAAATATATTTGTTATACTCCAGTCATATGTGAGCAGTTCTGGAAGGACTGAGCTATCAAAAATGCTTGAGATCAGATTTTAAGGTTTATGTGTCAGCCCGTACAATATTTTGAGCTGATGTCTAACGACACAGCTAACACAAACCTTGTAGAGAGAGTAATATATTCTACAAGAACAGTGAATATAGCCAAGGAAGAGGACCATGTGCCATTATTACAGTCATTTAGGGACAGATAACATTTGGTACCCAGGATCCAGGAAGATCAGACACTTAGGTTTTATTCTTAAAACAGGGATTCTATTTTTCAGGTCCTCATTTACACAAATAACACTGGCTTTAGTACAGCACCTCCAATATTATGACTCTATTGAGAGTGGAGATAGAAAATATCTCATTTTGAGGCAATTTCTATATTATTTTTAAGGTATACTACTTATTTAATGCATCATGGCTTCATTTCAGTCCCTCTTTCTGTGTCTGAAGGATGCCTTTTATTTGCATCAGCTTCCTCTGCAAAGAACTCAGCTCAACTTTTCACAATTTGCACAGAAGCATTTAGTCTTCTTTGTTTGCAGGATCTCTGCTTACTCTTTATTCTGAGGCAGTTAATTGTACATTTGCATTTGCAATAGAATGCTTTATGTTACAGTTTGGGGACTTTGTTTTCTGGAAAAAAGTTTTAAAAATTAAGTGTCCCCGATCTCTTCAGTTAAGTTAATTCCCTTAACTTTAGTCCCTGAATTTTGTTCAAATTCCATTTGAAATTGGTTAAATTGTCAGTATTTGTTCCAGTACTGTTTTCATAGTCAGCTCTTCAACAAGGTCATTCCTACATACCAAAGCCCAGCCTGAAACGGAGCGATCTTTTCATTCAGCAACTATTAGGAGAAGAAATATGTTGACTACTACATCCAGAAATATCCTTCCTATCATTATTAATAGCATCTTCTCCAAGGAATAAAAGTTTCCCATAGATATGGATCTCCCAGTAGTATTTCCTTCTCTAGCAACGTTGATTTCTACACAAAAGCTGAACTTGGCATCTACAGCAGACCCCTAATACCATCTCCCTGCACCTCACATCTTAAACCTGCCCAGAGCAGGTAAAGCAGGACTGTGCACTTGTCCATGCCATCAACCAGGAGGCCTTCAAGACAACCAGCAACTGGAATAACCTTCTCACCACCCCCAGGCCATTCTGGCACCGAGTGAACAGACTAGGAAGCACAACTAATATTGTTGAATATTTCATAAAAAATTCACTCAGAATCCATTTTTAAAGTACTCCTAATGACAGAAAAAATTAAAAATTCATAAACTTTGCCATGGTTTTTAAACTTCTTAAGGTTGTGGATCCTTTCTATCAAAAAATGTGAGAGAATTAGCCAGTCTGACTAGAAGATTCTTATCTGTATTAGACATGTTTACAGATGGACAAGTTTAAAGACAATTTATTCTTCATTTGGCATTTCAGAAGCACCTCTCACCTTTGTAGTGTAACAAAGGCAGCTTTAAGTACTTGAGTGCAGTTGTATTTATTAACACTTTGCATGAGTCACCACTTCCAAATGCCTTATGCTGTCCCTAAAATCATACTGGCATATATTTCCTTTTAACATTTTGCTAAGTGCTACTAAAACTCTACAGCCCTGGGGGAAAATTATGTAGGAGAGAGCTGGCACACTTATACTTTAAACAATGAGGCATACATAGATCTGTTCATCCTTTACCCACAACATGCAAAAAAACCACCTTTACTTAATGTAATGTCATCCATAAAATTTCACATGTATGGATTATATTTCCTCCAGAAAATGCAATATATCCCTGGTAAACCTGCACAAAGGGCCACTGCTTATCACAAAGATACTGACCTTAAATCCTAAGTGTAGCCATATAAGAGAGGAAAAGAGCCAATATGAATTTTTTTAAATATATTTAATTTAAAAAATAAATAGGTTTGCAATAGATTCTCTTTAAAGAGTATGCACTGTTCTGACTTTTTACTCTTACAAAAGTTCGGCAAAACAGAAAGAATAGCACCACTGAAGTGAATTAGTTAGGAAGAGGACTGAAAAAGTTTGAATTATTTCTTTTATGCTGGTGTGGTCATCTTTGTCAAATCTGTGTTCCAGGCAGACATGTGTTCTTCCCATTGGCAATATTATCCATAACCACTCATAGTGAAATGTAGAAGATGGTGGTTTCCTCCAAATTAAGCTATCCATACAAAAATTAGTTGCTGTCACAGGAGTAATGGTGCAAACAGAAAAAATCAGTATGAGCAGAGAGTTTACCCACTGTGATGAACATCTGCTTCACTTACTGTGATTTAATGTGCAGGGACACACCTAGGAGCTCCTTCCACAGCTGCGACTCCAAGTGCCAGGAGTTTTTATACCCCTGGGCCATGCCACAGATGCTGGCAGAAGGGCAGGGGGCTGCAGCAGCTGCAAGGATCAATGCTTGAGCTGTGGGCTGGCTGCCAGACACAACAGCAGTAGGGTCAGCTCATCTATGCCTTTCTCTCCCTCATCGATATTTTGCAATTTCTCCTCCTTTTCATCCCTCATTATCTACAGTTTGTCATCTCCCAACTTGACCTGTCCCTCTTCTGTCCCCAAAACCAAGCACCATTAACAAACACACTTCAAGAGAAGCTCCATCAGAGTGAGCAAGATGAGGTGTGTCCTAAGCTTCCCTCTTCTCCTCTGCCTGCAGAGGCAGAAGATCTGAGTCTCAGAGAATGATTCTTCCTTACTAAAGAAATGCAGAATAAAGTTGATTAAGGCAACTATTTAAAAGATATGAAATAAAAAATAAAGCCGTGAGTCGAAAAGGTTGCCAAG
Source organism: Origma solitaria (assembly GCA_013397895.1). NCBI lineage: Eukaryota > Metazoa > Chordata > Aves > Passeriformes > Acanthizidae > Origma > Origma solitaria. Next base: position 1,039,555 of record VZRL01005690.1, read on the forward strand.
GGCAGTATTCATCTAAATGAAGAACACGGCAATGTTGATGTCAGCTGCTAAGCCTGGGCTCCATTTATAGTTGGGGTGAGAAAGGGATCATGACAGAGGACATTTTCCCTTTGACTTCAGGCCATGAAACGAGCTCCTGTCACTCTGCTTTCACATTTTTTTCCCCCATTGTGCGTGAAGTTCATCCCTGAAGAAAGCAACAAATGCAGAGGACAGTTTCTAAGCAGAGACACAGAATAAGGGTGTCCCTCATAGCATCCCTTCCAAGGGCAAAACAAAACAAAGGGAGGAAAACTTGGATACCAGCAACAGGCCAGCAAAGGTGCAGTCTCAACTAAAAGCTCATATGCTCATATTGCCCCAAGAATAAATTTAAGTCGATATGAAAAGTTGGTCACAGGGCTCTGGAAGAGTCCTTCAGCTGAAAGAGTGAAGTGAAAAAGCCATCCAGCCTCTGAGACACAGACCCTGCTGTGTTTATCTAAGAGATTACACATAGCGGTGTTCAACAGTAAGGGGCAGGGATCCACAGCCCAGGAGGCTCCCCATGTCTTACATTCCGAGATACTGGCCAAGGTGGATTTTGCTAACTTTTCAAGTATTTTCCTTCCCAAGAAATCACTTTCCAGTTTAAAGCAATTATAAAGAGCTACAGGCTCAAAGACTGATTTCCTTACAAAAAGTTACATTAAAACAGAACAAATATCCTTCTTTGAAACCTTTCAGGAAAAGGATCAGTCCCCTAATTTGCCAGACATGTAAGCAATAATTGCACTAGCATGCTTCCAGGGTGCTTTTTATCTCTTTGCTATTGCCATTCTCTTTGAAGAAGAGGCAGATTCTTGGGAGAACAATAATTAATAGAATCAGTCTAGAGATCATTTGCTTCAGTCCCTCTGCAGTGCTAAACCGCATGAGTCTCCAGGAAACAGAGTAAAACAATCTAAACCTGCTACAAATGGGAGGAGGATGTGTACCAAAGCAATGGAAGGAGGTGGGAGGGAGGGAAATGTATATGTTTAAGGGAACTCCAGAAAAGCTAAGCTATTCTTTCTTGGTCTTTTCCCCCCCCCCATTTTCCTTGGTGCTCAAGTTATTCCTACAGAGATTTACCAATGTAAATTAGAAGTACATGTTTCAGAGGTCATTCAGGAAGTAATTTAAATACTTTTAAGATTACATACATATAAACCTATGGAAAGCACAAGTGAGCCAGGAAACTACCAAACACTCCTGCCACAAATATAACAAATCTGTGACTAAGAGGCAGAATCATCGCACACGCCCCCCAGAATAAGGCCAAATGGCAGACACAGTTTTGATCCCCAAGTAAAGAAAATGCACATGAGCATCAAAAAAGGCACCAGAATGCAGGCTGTCAAAACTATTATGTGACCTAAGAAACTTCTGGATAAATTATTTTTATGCCTCAGATGCAGGCTATGTTCACCTCCGCTTTACCAATACATATATCTGGGCATTATATTTTTCTCCAAGTTGGTATATTGTTCATTTCCATAACTAACGCAATTACTTCTGCTGCCATCAAAACTACTTTTTTTCTTCCTTCTTTTTATTTGACAAAAGCTAACACTGGAAAGAGAAGAACTTAAGGAAGAGGATTTCTGAGATAAAATTGTGCAAAACTCAGAGGTGAGGTTTAGATAATACTAACAGTGAAAACACCACAACAGTCTATACTCACCATTAGGCATTAGAGCAGCAAATCTAAGCTTGCATCAGAACATGGCACACTGCTCTCTGTTTTACAAGAGATGCCTGTATTTATAAAGAAAACATTTTTAAATGGATAACTGAACTTAGTTTTGGCAAGGTAACTTAAGCATCTTCTAGTAAGTGCGAACAAGATTTATTACAACCTCAGGAAGCCAACCAGGAAGCCTTACTCGCTCCTCCCGTGTGGTGGTGATCGATGTCAATGGCATTGGTTAAATGCCACCTGCGATGTGGTGATTGGGTAACCTTGTGGATAATCTGAGGTGAATACTTCCAGCAGAGAAGAAATACAAGAATGGTATGCAAAAACATACGCAACTAATACATTGTAATATACATACGAAAGAGAAAGACAGAAAGCAGACAAGTTTATGATTACAAGGATCTTTTTTTCCCGAAGAAAGATCTTTCGAGCACTGCTGCTCACTAACATGATGGTTTGGCCTTCACTTACATGAGTATGTCAGCAGGGCTGTTTATATGAATGTGCAGCTCAGCCTCCAAGTGCAGCTCTTCAGTGATGCTGATGCTTCAGCAAGCAAACAAAAGCTAGAACTGAAGTCGGGGGAGCTATCAACCCCCAAGGACTGATGAAAACCAAGACATTGGTAGGTAGTTGACAAGACTCAGAATTCACTGAACACTGGAGGACAGCGGGGGGTTTTCAGCCCTTTTTTGAGCATCAACACAGTTTCTACACACAGAATTCTTTTAAAGCATTACTCAGACAGTGTGTGCACCAAACCCTGGTGTATGCTGGCCTAAAGGGCAGTGGTCTTGCAGGAACTGCCTGCTACCAGCAGGAATGGAGCTCAGCAAGACACCCAGCTACACCATCAGCAGCACTGTTCCTGCAGTGCCCACCCAAACACCAGACTTTTCCTGTTTGAAACAAATGTGAACACTCCAGTAGCTCTGAGCAGGTCAGGATAGTCCTGACCTTCAGTCTTCACTGTATTTGCTCATTTATAACCCTCACCAAGGCTGAAAGCACCACTCATGTGGCCAGGATCATCTGAACTGCGTGTGGCACAACATGGACAAAAAGGACTCCCAAATGCAAAGAATTTGCATCATAAGACATAATTCTAATGGGTGACAGGGAAGACAGAGCCATTAATTTACCCATTTCTGCTTTAAGCACAGAAGCCTTGAAGAGATTTGAAGAAAGCTCATGTAAAAGCAACCTCATTTGCCTGATGAATGGAATCAAAAAGACCTGTTTCTTTGTCTACTTATTTGGAGCCAAATTCAGAAACTGCACTTAGAGTTAAATCTAAATATCTAAATACGCACTGTGATGAGTCAGAGCATTTATTGTTGCCTTGCTCCAATCACCCTGTTAAAGTTGCATTCAAGCTTGCTTTAAAAGGGATCCACAGAGATAGCTAGAGGCCAGTTCAGGCAAAATAGCAAGACGTTAATTCCTCATGGTAACATCATTAACTGCAGAAACTTACCCCAGAATAAATGTGACCTCCCCTTTCCCCCCTTGCTTTTGCATCCTTAATAGATAAATAGAAATTCTACTGAGTTAACAGAAAACTGAGTAGTATTACCATTAGTGGGAAAAAAGAGCTCCATGAGAGAAAACAGCGAGATGAATCACCAAGAACATAACAAGGTTATTTGTGAAAACCAAGGACATACGTACGCACTCTATTACACATTATTACTTCTAAATGCACTGAAATGCATTAAGCACTTTACAGAACAAGCTATGTACAAACTCTGCTCTTGTCAGTTTATAAATTTGACTTCATAAACACCGAAATCATCCTCACCCTTGTCAAGAAGCCATGAGACTGCTAGGATTTTCAGAAGCAAAGACTGAAATCTGCTTTCAGTTTTGAAGTTTTACACCAGACCTCACGAGCAGAGCTGCATCATTTTAGAAAACCTCAGTAATATATACTGTAAAGAAAACATTCGTCCATGTAAAATGAAACCTTGACTTAGCCTAGTCTAGCACCCTTAGGAGAAGAACAGTGTTAGATAAGAGATCAAACCTACAAGTGTCTCAAACACACAAGACTAACACACAACATGCAATGACAATCTATACAAGACAAAGGGGGAAAACAAAGAGTCATTTTAACATCAATCTTCTACATCTTTGCAGCTGAAATTCTCCATCTGAATTTGAAGGGTCCAAACCAAAGCCCCCACCTTGCAAAACAACACCAGCAAAATTAAACGAAATATAATTAACAAATGACAACAGCATGAAGATCTGAGCTCTAACAATCCTATCTTGGGAGAATGTGTGTTACCAAATTACACACATAATATGGGAGAAGTGAAAAACCTTGCTATTCCAGTGACTTTTAGTGAAAGAGATACTCTAATCTGTAAAGCCTCACACATTTAAGTAAATAGTTGTTAATAGCCAATTGTATCATATTTATTTTAATATAAAAAGATGTAGAAAACGGATTAAAAAGTGTAAATATTCCACCAGAAATAATACAGAACAAGTTAGGCTGATATATGTGCTCTGCATAGCATTTTTATTAAAAATTGTTGTGGGTGATCTACAGAGTATCTGCATTTCATAACAGTTCATTTTCTCACTTTCTTGCAAGAGACAGAATTTAACAGAACTTTAAAGTAAGCAATAAATTTTAAAAAAAAAATCATCAAAAACATGTTAGTAAAGGAAAATCCAATTATACTTCTTCAATTGGAATTCCAGGCATGCCTTCTACATAAAGGGCAAGTGATTTAAACAATTGGTACAAAATACAGTATGATGCAAGCAAGCTCTGCTTGATATTACATGCTAGCTAAAGTAACAGGTACTCAATTTGCAGGCACAGATAATAATTGTAAGGACTTCCAGGCAATAATATTTCTTGTCAAACACTTTGAGGTTGTGCTCAGGAGAGGGGAAAAAAAATACCAGCAGCTTGCTACTCATCAGATTTTCTCCCTGTGTGCATTTTAGTTACTTTTTATTTAAGGTAAGGACAGAAACACTGTCCCCTTCACCAGTTTCAGTCTTGCTGAGAGAAAAGGAGTTGCAACAGCATAGAAGTATTTTGCTGCACAGCAACAACTACTGGGTATTATCTGGCAACACCAAACCAGAAAGAAAAAAAAAGCCACAGCCTGAGGCCTCAGCTGGCCAAATGAACAGGGCTGGCTCCTAGTAAAGGCATCTTGTCAAATTCAGCTGTACAGACCCAAGGTCACTGAAAGACAATAAATTTGACAATCAGCCAAGTAATTTTTTCCCATCGCTTCACAGAAGATGGCTAAAGGCCCCTATGACATCTTGAAGGGCACAAAAATAGATCTTGCTTACCTGGGTTTGAGAAAGCCTGCACCAATGCAAACACAGAATGACATGACTTTAAATGGATGATGGAAATGCAGAAATGAAAAATGATACAAATTGGTGTGACATACAATATTGGAAAAATCAAAGTCATACCACTGCAGCAAGGGCCACAATCTTGACTCGAGTTCAGCCTAATTTAGAGACTAGTAGGCACTATGGCAATTTTAACTTAAAATCAGAAATACTGTTCTAGTACTGAAGCATTTAAATATTCTCCAGCCACTATGTATACTCTCCAGAAGTAAAATACATGATTCAGCATTACTGACAACAAACTATCCAAAATCATGCAGAAACACTCAATAACTGGAGACTCACAAATTTCTTGTATCAAGGAATGCTTTCAAGACAATGCTATCAGAACATTAAGATTTGCAAGGACCACTTCCAAGGCCATGAATCACCTGTACTGGGACAAGTATTGTTCATTAGAAAACTCACAGCAGGGAGAATGTCACCCCAAAAAATAGTTAGCCAGAAGGGAAATCATCAGGTGATCAGCATTCAAAAAAGGATAAGAGCATCACTTCTGTAAATAAAAGTAAGCAACTCTCCTTGTTACAATGAAGTAACAAAAACATTTGACAGAGTGATGTACAATATACAGAGGACTGCAGTTACCTCTTTTTACTGTTTTTTCTCCTCTGTAATTCTGATAGAGGTTAATTCCACCCTCTTGCAATGTTTTTATCATCTTAAATTCCTAAAATATAGAATTTGACATTGCTTCTGTGCATTCATGTATAGAAAACCCTGACTAAAATGGAGATGCATTCCGGAAGAAGATGGGTAACGGGCAATAAAGCTCACAAATTTGAATTTAATTAGTCCATTCTCCTGTGGCCTTAGACTGAATTTCACATTTACATCAATCTAAATCAGATCTCGTGAATACATTTCAGGGTAAGCCATGCAAAAATAAAAAACCACAAGTATTTATCGAGAAATTCAAATTGACAGTCCTGAATAACTCTGAAAACAAAGCTCATCACTAGCAACTTCATTCCTTCCACCCACAACATCCAGCTGTGTGGGGTCACTCAGCCACAAGAAAACAAAGCAGCCCAGAACGATGCACCAGCAAGATCCTTGCCCAAAAGATAGAACTGTGTGCCCTGAATCACAAAAAACTGAGCAGGAGTTCACTTTCTGCCAAAGGAGGACTATGAACAGCCTCTGGAAAGCCCAGTGGCTTTAAATCCCAAACTGCCAGGTCATGCTGAGAGCAGGACTGACTCATGCACTTGTGTGACACTGTCTTTTGCTCCTGGAAAACTTCAGCTTCTGCACATCCTGCACAACTGGGAGCAAAGGATGCAGCTCTCAGCTGCTCACAGGTCTGTATCACAGCTGGCAGTCATCTCCCATGTTCCTCCAGCAGTCATCCCTGGCAATTCAGCTTTTGAGGTTACAGGGAGCCAGGTGAGCAGCTCCCCCACTCCTGAACTGAGCAGAGCTGTTAGAATGTGCTGCCTGTCACCCAAATGATGCTGAGAGCTCTGCAGGTGCATCTCTCCAGTGCAAACCCATCATTAAGAAACACGCCCCATCTCAAGACCTGAATACATTGCATCCCCCACTGCAGGGGCAGCCCCGAGGCTCACCCCACTTCTCATGGGTTGAAATAAGACCCCCTGGTCATTGTTTCTACCTCTACGCCTTTGCAAGACACTGCAGACACCTCAAAAAGTAAGAGATTCTGCAGCTACAACTCTGAAAGACATGCACTCTCCAATTAAAAGCCAAGGCATATACTTTCTCTCCTGCCACCTGTTCCTACCATTTGTCCAGATGTGCTCAGAGGCCTCAACAGGCTGTGAACTCGACTATGAAAGCACGCACCAGGGAGACCACAGAAACAGGCACTGGGGAGAGGGAGCAACCAGCTAATCAGGGGGTTCCTCAGCTACTCCGAGAGATCTCTGCTTGCAAACAAAAAAAACCCTCTGACATTCTACCACAAGTTCCCCAGTGCCATACTTTGCAGTAAAATAAATCACTCACTTTTATTTAGGATAACTCTCATAGAAATGGGGAATATTTCCAGCACTCAATATGTCCAGCTACCAAAGCTGACATTTAAAGGGGTACATAATAACAGTTAATGACAGCCTGCAGTGATACAGGACAACAATTTACCAAAGAGGAAAAAAATAAACATTTAAGGCTACAGCACCAATTAAAGGATGTTTTGTCCGGAGGGTCACTGGAATGCAAGACAATTTGCCAAGGGAAATGGAGGGTGTGGCCTCTGCACAAAACTGGACTCCACATCTGTTTCAAGAGCTGGGACATACTGCAGCAAGAATAGGACCCGGCTGCAAGTACCTATGGTTTTCTTCCTGCTCAATTTGTTTATGGCATTCGTTTGGTTTTCATACAGATAGCACTACATACTAGGCTCATTCAAGACCCCACCTGGAAAGCAGAAATGCTTTTCCAAGTTCTAAAGCAAGCTTAATCAAACAATGATCTTCAGATTCTTTTCCACGGCTTGTGTTTAAACAAAGTGCTTTGCAAGCCTCAGGATATTTATTAATAGGACCAGACTGGAAAAAATACAGTAATCACACAAATGAGAATTTCAGCCAGCAAGGATACTGAATCCATATGCCCAGTCACATATGGATGAGCATAACAGGACATTTTACAAACTAACAGGAGAAAAGGAAAAATAGTCATCATTAAACACCATTTAATTTCTGTCTCTGCATCAAATCTGACACCCCAGACAAAGCAACTGACTTTGTAAATATTTAAAACTTTACAAATATTATACCTTTATCAACTTCAAAACAAAACAACTGCTAGTTTCAGGAGATATAACACTCAGGCCAAAGTCTGGGTACTACAGGCATACTTAGTTATTCAAGATGATTGATTTCAAAGAAATTGAACATCTACAGTAAACAAAACCAGTGAAGACTGGCTCTAATTGACTATAATTACATAGCACAGTAGTAGTTACAAAATCATAGGATCATCTATCTTCATTGGCAGCACAGCAAAACTGACTGATAATTAGATTCCTATAAACTAATGCACAAAAGTATGAGAGGATATTTTAAACAATTCAATTGTATGATAAAATATCAACAGCCTCCAGTATAATTTCCACAGCTTCAGTCACCTGCTTCAAAAATGTAAAGCATCCAAGTATGAAATAACAGCAGACTATCCTGCAGGTAGTTAAGATCAGCACTTACTCTTCCTGCATACCTGAGAGCACCACAGCCTGAACAAACCCAAACTTTACTTAGGTTTCCCTTAGCAACTGAACACTAAATACAGTCTATTTAGGTACTGCTGTAATATTCAATTTTCCATCAGTAATTCATAACATTTTTTGATTTAGTAGAGGATATATTCAGAAAATCCTTTTAAATGTGGACTATCAATAACAGTTAGATAGTAAACATTAGAAAGAAAAAACATTACTTACTTTTCTTTTTCAGTCAGCCATGCCTGATAAGATCCAGGTATCTCCCAAGGGAGCACTAAGATTTGACACCCCTTTAAAGAAACTTAATGTGAACCATGTGGACTTGTCAGCCAGGGCATGTTACAGAAATGCTGTCAGATTCTTTTCGTAAGCAATACAATGCATGCAGACCTCCTTTACTCCCTAGACAAGAAAAAGCCATTTCACTGCATGGTGAATGTCTTTCTATATTCTCAAATGTCATAGAAAGGCAGCAATAGTGTGGAATTTGAGCTCTGAGTACATCTTTTCCAAGTCACTAAGAGTTCAGCTGTATTTCTGCCGCAGGTACAGGTATTCCATTAGAACAAGAGCAGCAAACACCCCTTGCACAGAAATATTACTTGGTGAACAACAGAGGTACTTAGCAGACAACTGAAAGAAGTTCAAAATCCCTGTTTACATGATGACATGTAAACCAGCGTGTTCCTTGGGTGTCATTTTCATTTGAGATTTAAATTCTAAATATATATGAAATTTTGAAGAGCTTTAGCCAACAAAACTACTTTACTATATATAACTCTACAGAAACAAATCTCTCAAGTAAGTAAATCTCCTTCTTCAGGGTTCTACACAGACATTTGTGCATAAAAGGTAACCAATTTGCAACTGAAGATAAATAAAAGTAGAACCAACTATCTAAATGTATCTTTGACCTCAATCATCTTCCATTTACTTCATTCTTCAGGCTGCAAGAAGTGTGAAGATACATCTGCAAATTTCAAAAAGCTTCTGGGAAACAGAACTGAAATACAAACCATCAGCTTGTGTGGGGAATATTGACTACATGGAGTTCAACATTTTTACTTTAGGGTAGTTCTGTATTCACACCACCTTCACACCTGAACAACCTCTGAAGGCTAGCATGTGTCTCCATACACCAGTTCTTTCAGGAAGAGAAGTATGTCCACAGGGGAAAAAAAATTAAGAGGACCAGAGAAGAGCCTTGCTCAAAAATCACCAAAAAAGGACATAAGAGACTGAAATCCTCATCTTGCACTTCTTCTACATGGCTAACCTTCATTCCAGGCACAGGTTGCTGATTTTAGCTACACATGACCTTGTTGCTCAGGCAGACCTGAGCCCAAAACCTCATCCACCCTGAAGCTTTGCAAAGGACTAGTGCTGGTTGATTCAATCTTCTCCTGGAGAAGCAGAATCAGCATAAACCATCCTGGGGAAGCACAGCACCACATCTGAGCCTAATGATCGTGTGTCCCTCTGAAGAGAGACCCTGAAGCTCCACTCACATGGGAGTATACTAGGTACTATTACAAGAACTGTAATTGCTCTGCAGGGACAGATTATGCTATAGACAGCCAAAGAAACTGAATAAAGGGAAGCTTTACCTCCTGCTGTCTATACACAGGGTGGCCACTTTCTCCATACTGTAGGCCACTTCTACTCCTGCACAGTATCTGGGAGCAGACTAATAAAACCACATCAGTGTGGCTCTGCACCTAACCTAGCAAGTCCTGCCCAACTCAACCTGCATCTGCCCCCAATTCTTCTCCTGCACATGAGAGGAAGAACATTCATACCCACATGCCAGTGAAGGGCTCCCAAAATAAATCAAGCATTCAAGAGTTCTAAAAAAATAGAACCTGATCAGAATGGAAATCTATTTCCTGTAACTTTTAAAAGTCCTGCGACACACACAAGCCTCTTACTTCCTGTCTTCCCTTGATTTCAGCTCTTTGGTGTTAACTCATGGCCACTTTGCACAGCAGATAAAAAACAGCTGGACTCACTTCAGATTCCATCAATCCCAATCAAAGCTTGACCTTAGTGTTCATATTGAGCGACAAAGAGCACTCACTTCCTATATTTATATATGCTCTTTAGAGATTAGCAATAAAAGCACTTTCAAATGTTGCAGAAGTATAAGCATGAGTCACCACTGTCACTGGGAATTTCACCCAAATGAAGAATGAAGCACTGGGCTCAATAGTCATCAGAAATCATATTCCTCCTTCCAAAACATCCAACACGCACGAGGTGAGCATAAGTCCTTGATTAATAAAATTCAAGAACCACATGCCAGAAATCTGGCATTCAACCACTCTTCTACTGCTAATTGCCTGTTCTGTAGCTTGCTTATTTGGTGAATTTGATAGTTTTCATCACAATGCCCTAATACGAAAACAACACCTACAGAGCAATTAAACTTCCTGAACAAGTTAACTCTGCTTGTGAGTATTCAGGAGAAGAGAAAATAGGCAGCTACCTTCTGCAGAGCAGAGATGTTTCAGTTTTTTTGGTGGGCAGGAACTTATTCTCCAGCCCACAGCCTGTCCTTAACCTCATCAAACCCGAGTACAAAAATACATTATGATTGATCTGGATATACACTGGCCCAGCCTGTTCCTGTGCCGTTTCTTGGTGGCAAGCTCATTGGGAAGAGAGTCAAATGGTGTAGGTGAAGGCAGCACACTTATTAGTCCAGTAAGATAAATTACTTGTAGGATTGGATTTCCTACAATTATGGTAACAAATGTGGTCTGCTTGCGGCATGTAAGTTCGTTGTTAAAATCTGTGAATGGCTGAAGGCTCAAGTCATGAGGCAACATGTCTTGCAACAAGAAAGGCAAGCAACTGTCCTTAAAAGTGGATTCTTGCAAAACACAAGCAAGTCCATGGGGGGATGTCAGTGCTTGGGTCCTCCTCACAAGATTTTTGCAGTTCCAGCTTACAGTTTTACAGCGTCACCACCAATCTCACTACTCCACCTTGAATTACTCGAATTGTTATGAGGTACAGTTAGCATTACTATGACTGGAATATTGGAGGAAAATGTCTATTATCCTCTTTTTACTCTCTCTGAGCTCCAGAAAGAAGGAGGTTCATTAGTGTCATAATTTCTCTTGCAAACTGTTTCTTTTGTTTTCTCCATCCTTCTATGCAAACTGATGGATTTAAAACACTAAAGAGTGAGCAGCAAGTCTGCCCATCACCCCAGCAAGGGGTCAGCCAGGCACAGGATGAGCAAATACACAATACAATGCCCAAAATACTGCTGGAGGCTGGGAAAAACCCCTTCTTTTCTCAAAATACTCTCTGATATCTGAGTCTGAGGTGACCTCATTATCAGCAATAGATTCAGAAGCTTAAACCAACCCAAAATTGTGTCATCCAGGGACTCACACACCCCCTCCGCTCTGGATGCCAGAACACTCAGTTTTTGGCCCCAAGAAAGAGTCACATCTTCTCGTCAGATGAATTCCCCAAGGTACACCACAAGTCATGGCAGCCACTTCCAAATCCCAGCTCCTCCTCATTTTCTCATATTCCCTGGTGAAAGACAGCCAGTTTCCTCATCAGGGTAAAATGTCCTTTCCCTTGAGGGAAATCCTTTCTGGTAAATGTTTCAAGACAAAACAAGATTAAAGATATTACACTAAGATTAAAATGGCTATATCCAAACCAGATCATAGTCCAAGCTTCCTGCTTTGAAGCTCTGAGGGGATGGTTGGTTGGGCAACAGCTGTTGAGGCTGTTTTGAGCCTTTTTGTTACATAAAAAACCTCTACATCTCAAGTAACCAATGGATCTCTCAAAGTAAGTACAATATTGCCTTCTGGTGTTTTAGCCAAAATACACAAAGCAGCTTTTAGTTCACCCTAAAAGCTACTAAAATGGAAAAAAAAAAGAAGAACTTAGCAACAAACAGGAAGAAATCCCAAGTCAGGAAGGTGACCATCCCTTTTAATGAAACTATATGAAAATAGTTTCTGGAACATTTGGAGATCTTAGTATCAATTACAAACACCATGATACCAAAAAGAGCTTGTCAATCAGAGTAATTCAGGCAGATGATTAGTGGGCAGGTAAAACTAACCCATTTCTAAAAATTAAAGGGTACAGTTTGGCTAGGCAACATACATCAACAAGATATTATTTACCTTTCTGCAAGTCTTAATAAAAATGCCATATAAGAGGTCTTTGAACTAGTGAAAAGATATTAGGAGGGAAAAAATTGTTTCTGTGATCCAATGCAAGTGTAACTGTCTCTCAATCTACATTTTGGTTCATTGTTTTGGTTTTTTTTTTAATACCTACTCCTTTAATAATATATTTTTATTCATTTTCAATTGGCTGGTTCCTTTTAACTGTTCACTGAGAAGAATATTTCAGCTCATTAAAATTACCTCTTTGCCTACTGAAGTGTTTTGGTGAGTCAACACCAATGCTAAGTTCAAAACGACGCTGTGACATAATTATCAGTCACCCCACTCTCATTTAACACACACTGGATCAAATGTGCTATAGGTGATGTGATCATACCCACTGAAATAACAGTCTTAAGCTATTAAGTCTGTGTTTGTATAAGCTGTGCTTGCAAATACACTAGGAAGCCTCAGAATCGCAGTGTCATCCCTGTTGATTTATGGCTACATTATTGTGTGGCACTGGCTGTAGCACATTGCAGAGCTCAGGGGCTGGTACAGCAGATCGAATGTCCAAACAACACGAATTTTCCAAATTTAGCTGACTCTAGCTTGGTCCTGACGCTCAAATAACCTCCAGGCTCTGGGAAGTACCAGGAGCACATTCCCCAGTTCAGCATCACCTGAACAAATGCTGTTTCCCATGCTCTGACCACCCCGAGTCATGAAGCAAAGCACACAACTGGGGAAGACTGGGAGAGTTCCTTCAAAAGCACACTGCTGACTGGAACAAAGATGCTAGTGCAGATGCTTCCTTTTATGAAAACCATGCAACTTTAACTATCAATCCTGAAACTCAGAAGAGAAGCCCACGACAAAAATCACTATAATTTCTTCTGCCAATAAATTAATCACTACAAAATGCTATAACACTGCATAATTTTTATTTCACAGTTATCAAAACAATCCAAGAACTTGATTTGTATTTGCACCACACAATTACTTAATGAGAATGGTCTACATTACATTTAAGCAGTAATTACTAAGGTCTCAATACAAGAAAGCTCTATAGTCTTGGCTTATCATCCAGTCAACAAGAACTTTGTTTTATCTAGGTTTTTCACAGACTCCATGTTAAGCCTATGCACAGATAATGCACAGCATCCAAATTCCTATCCTCCAAGCAAACCAGTAATACAAATGTCACTTAACTCCAAGATATAACTGTGTTGCCACTTTACTATTGAAATATATCGTAAAATACTAAAAAATACTTTAAAGTTTCATTCTTAGGTGCACAATTTTCCTTTTGCTGCAATATACAGCAAAAAAAAAGCAGGGGCTTTGCAACCGGGGTAATAGTCACCTGATATAGCTGGCCATCCTTTTTCTCTTGCATGCCTGCTGTCCTGAACTCAGTGCACTATCTGCTGCTGGCTCTGGGCATAAAATAGGACTGATACTCAACTGACAGAAACAATAACGTGTTTGCAACTAGTGGTTAATGGTAGACTGAGAAGCACAATCACAGGAAGTAATAAAAGTTTCATGGCACTCGCATGTGACGTGACTGGCAGTGGTCTCCTCGCATCAAAATACTCAGGGCACCATTACCCTGTTGAAAGAAGTTCCAATTCGTTTGATGTATGATAACTAGATTCCTGGTGAATTCACTATCACTACTCATACACAGTACCAAAGGTATTTGCTTCTATTAACTAATTTAGCCGACATGCCATTACCTCTAAAAACTCTCGTATTATTACAGCAGCTGAATGCATTAACACCTACAGCTGAGTGGGTACAAAAATATGTAGAGACAGACATTAAACCCTGCCGCACAAAAAAGCGCAAGCATTCTCTTCCCAATTGTTCACACAAGGTTTAAAATAAAAAAAGATATAAAAAAGTTTAATCTCATGTCCGATACTGAAGGACTCAAAGTGAAGTGAGCGAAAAAAATGCACATCGCAGTATATCCCGTAAGTGACAATCATTTAGAAACCCGTCAACCCATCCCCGCAATTCCAGCGCCCGAGCTCCCAGGACCAGGGAAGGCAGCCTGCTCTGACTGACAATTCCCACACAACTTTAACAACAGCAGTAAAATTATTCGTCATTGACATGGGTGCAAACGAGAGCGGCACCAGCCCTCGCATGCTATTACTCGTGCCGGAGTTTATTTATGACTTCAGGAGAGGAGGCAGCTGGTTGTTTTTACGCGGCCTTTTTTTTTTTTTTTTTCCCCTGCCGGAGCAAACGAGAAAATGCTCCTAATAAGGCTGGTGGAAGTGCAGCGGCTTCTCAACAGCACCAGCTCTCGTGAAGGAAATTAAATAAAGTATGGTGCTATTATCTCGAGCGCGGGGAGAGCGGTGCCGGAACCAGGCACCGAGAGCAGTGCCGGCGCTGGGCTCGGCCCGGCCCGCGGGGGAGAGCAGGGGCCAGCGGGGCTCGGGGCTCCGGGATCCCCGAGCCTCCCCCAGCCGGAGCGCCCCGCTACCCCCGGGAGAGGCTGCACCGCCACCGCCGCTGCCGGCTGCAGCCCGGCTGCCCCGGGGCTGCCATCGCATCGCCTTCTTTTTATTAATTAAAAAATACATTTTTAAATGTCATCTCCAGCAAAGCGCGACACTCCCATGTAGGAAAGCAGGGGAAAGCCTCCAGCTCGGCGCCCTGCCTGCAGGCTGCGCGCATCGAGTCCGAGCCGGGGCAGGACTGCAGCCACCTCCCCCTGACCCCCGGCTCCGCGCCAGTGCGCACGGACGGACGGACGGACGGACGCGCCCACCACCCCCCGGCACACGTGGGCGCCCCGTCCCCGCACTCACCGCGTAGCGCAGCGC
>VZRL01005690.1:1055156-1102305 GCA_013397895.1 Origma solitaria
GGCGAGGCGCTCCGTGGAGGCGCTGTCCCGGGCCCCACCGCCCGGAGCGGCGGCCGCAGCCGTCCCGTCCCGTCCGCAGCCCCGGGGCGAGCATCGCGCCGGCCCCTGGCAGCACCTGGGGCCGAGGAACCTCCTCCTGCAGGCGAGGACCTAAAGGTGAAGGAGAGAGGGAACAGTAAAACGTAACTTTCCTGTTCGTGTTTGTAAAGTGCGTGCTTTAGGTGGACTGCTTTGTGATCCTCTAACATGTAGGCTTTGAAGAGCGAAATTACGGCCTATTCATTAGTTTATACATGTGTCTTTACACAAATTGTAGAAGATCAAACAAATTCTGAAGGACAATTGCATTCTTCTGTGTTATATAATTAGTAGTGACTTCTGTGTGACTTGTCTGGGGAGATTATTCCATCAATGGAAGCGTTTAAAAATGTATAAACCTCCCTCAGCTAAGCATAGCCTCAGCAGAGCCTAGGCCAGGCTACATGATTTCCTGAGCCATTTCACCTTTTTATGAATTGTTCAATGCTCTGCACAAATCGTGGTAAGCACAGCAACCCCCCTAGTTACTCTCAGCTATTCTCTGAGGAAGTGGTCTTATTCTAATGCTGCATGACATATATGAAATTAATCAGTTTTACTGTTTCCGACCTACACTCGAGGCAGACGCTACTAGTTCATCACATTATCTGAAAACAGAGGTAGCACAATACTTTAGGGGGAAAGGAAAAAATATTTTGGGGAAAAAAATGTGTACAATAATGCCAAATACATCCTGGAAAGATAAATCAGTTGAGCCAAAGTTTTTCTGTGTTCTGATGCTGATGTACTGTACTCAACAAGCTTCCAGTTATGGATCTTCCATGGATTTTAATCCCTATTGCGGAGGAAATAATCTTTAAGTGTTCCCATGGACAGTCAACTTGGCGTGAACAAAGAACACAGTATCTGCATTTACCAATAAAGTCCATTTTTGTCTCTCGGGTGAACAATCTGTGCTGCTCCCCTTCCTGGAAAACAAGGCAGGGTAGATACTTGAGCAGTTGCAGAGCATGGATTGGAAAGCAGCACCCAACAGAAAAATAGATATCAAACTTCAAATCATCAGAATCTCCAGGCAGGCAGGTGGAAAAAAAGGGGTAAAAAAGTAAAACCCTGAGTTCCTGATTTTCCCTTCAAAATTTCTGCTTTTTATTTCAAGGAGATGTTTTCACCTGGAAAACTCTACATTTATTATGTGCTCTGATTCCCAGTGTTTGTTCCCCTGCTCTGCAGGTTTGAGCACAGAAAGCAGATGAGCAAGATGGGAAGAGGTTTGCAGGATTTCTACCCTCGAGCTCTATAGCATCACCAGCTGCTTCTAACCACAGTCAATGCAAAAGAAAATGCTAAACATCATAAAAGGATTAAAATACCCCAAAGTGAAAAGAATAGTATGAAGGAAAGCAGAAACCCCAACTGAAAGGTAGAGAAGCAAACCAGTGAAGGGAGAGATGCAAAACTTTGAGAAAACAAAGTAATTCAGGGGAAGGGAGAAAACAAAAAGCCAGGAAGCTAAAGAATGCCCTAGAGGGAGAAGTGAAAGAGGGGAAGGACTAAAGGTGAAATTTTGCAGGTCAAACTCGTTTGGCCAAGGAACTCATTGCTACTGAAAAGGAGATTCTGTCTCCCATTAACCTTCTTCATCCCCCTCTTCCAGGCACATGTTGCCACTGCCTCCCTTCCCTCTGTCTCTGTGCTTCTCACAAACCAATACAGCAAATGAAGCACACAGCTTTCTTTCCATTTAGCAGACCGAATCAGCCCTCCAAGAGAGCAGATGAGTACCAGAGCTGGCACAAAAGAAATCTCGAGACTGTCTAGTTGGGAGCAGGATACTGGGGGCAAAAGAAGACCATCCATGGAAGTGCTTTGCAGTAATAACAGGTTATGACACTGGTGCAGCTAAGATTCAAATAAAGAATACACAATTACGAAATTGCAGTTGAACTTTTTATGGTGACAAGGGAAGAGTTATAAGCAAAAACTTACAGTTTGGGGGTTATCAACCCAGAAACACACAGGTTTACTAGATTCAGTTTTTTTCTCTACACACAATGTAAAAACTAGGGAGAAAAGATTTTTTTGTCTTCATATGTAAAATCTAAAATTATTTGTTCAGTTGCAGCTATCAGAAATTTTATAGTAGTGTTGAAGATCTTTGTGCACCTAGTATCAGAATTTAAAACTAATTGCTTACTACAGAAGGTGTTTTCAAAGGCCAAACCTCAACAAAAGCTTTCTGGATTTTGAATGCAGGCTGTTGTGATTAGAAAGCTCCCTTACACTGTATTTATGGCAGCCAAGGAATCTCTTGATTGCAAACTGCATAGGATTTGGAGCCCACCCTGGTCTGCAATGAACAGGAACCCACGGAGCTGTACTACTCAGTTGCCTGCAATCATCTGTCCCTCTTTTAAGCCACTTAGCAACTAGGATTAACAGACAGATCTTTCTGGCCATTCTGATTACCTTTTATCCTTTCACATTCTGTCCTTATTCACTTACGATTCATTTTTGATTCCTCCCTGATGTTCCTTCCAAATTTCCTTCCTCCTTTATTTACCTGATAATGTGTACCCAAGGAACACATGCAGCTCACTTTGGGAAATGTAAACCTTCAGGTCAGCTTCTCTTAAGAGATGATACAAAGCATCACACTTAATTTCCTGTATATTCATTCCAGGGCTACTAAATCAATTCATGCTTTCCATGATTCCCATTGTGGTTGTTCCTAACACAGCTTTAAGGAGTTCTAGTGTGGGCTTTACGCCTGCAAACATAGATTACAGTAAAACCTTCACTCCTCTCCTGTTTATCATTTGTCATTGTCAACAGAAAAGAAGAATGAACAATGTTCCAGTTAAAATTTAGTTGCTTACAACACAACAGCTGGGAAATGAGTAGGTAATTGAACCTTACCTACCTGATCATTAGTGAAGCCGGGTTTTATTTTTCCAATATTACTCTAGGAAATGAGTGCTTTCTCAACATCAGTTGCTAATAAGCAAAGGAAAATAGCTATTCAGTTGCGGACAGCACACAATTATGAAACTGGGGAGAAGTGACTTCTCTACTTCTCTGCCATAAACTTCACCTGGAGCTACTGACTCAAGCTGTCTGATGTCACATCCGATGAGGTAGGAAAAAGTTTCCAAATGCATCCTGTTTTGGGAGGGCACCCAATATGGTCCTAACTGCAGTAATGTATCCGTCTCACCTAAACGTAAACATCTACAATCTCCATCTCAGCTTACCACCCTAGGCTTCTCTATTCCACAGGAAGAAACCTACACATCTGGTGGGCAATGTATGTCACTCCAAATAGCCATCTAAAGCAGGGCACATAAATTGAAGTGCTCCTTCACTGCAATGGGAGTCTGTGACAATTAGGTCAGACAGCTGCCCTTCAGGCATCTGCAGTTAAGTGAGGGGAAGCCCACCTGGGAGCCCAGCTATTAAAGCTCCCTTGACTTTCAGAAAAGTCCTTAACAGTCTCAGTGCCTTAGTTCTTTTCATTCAGAAAAGCAGGGGCTACCATACTTACCAGGTGAAAACACAATCCATATCTTCAGGTGAAAAAGCTTCAAGCAAGCATGAAGGTCTTGTTTTGTTTGACCTTTCTAATAGTACATGAATGCAGCTTCCATACAGAGCTAACTCCTGGAAAAACTCACATCTGGAAAAGACTTGCCTCTGTGGCTGCTGAGCCAGAGCCAAGAGTGATACTGGCAGCACACTTCTTCCTTGGGGAATTAGCACTTTTCTTATTCTGGCCAAATGTTCATTCGGTCGATACAAGTAACGGTTTAAGTCTATTTCCCAAAAAGAAGAGAGTGAAAAGATGACAGACTAGTATATGAAAAGCACAAAGCTCTATAAATAAAACCTAGAAACTAAGGAGTCAGAATTTAGGGATAATACACTGCAAAAATATTTCTTTTAGAACTTTTTTGCCTTTATTTATTTGCTGCCTACCAAAATATGTTGATAATTTCTCACCAGTTTGTAACAGAACTTAGGGAAGTAGTTCTTAATGGCCATAAAGAATGAAGTGCCATCTCACTCCTGGAGATGCTTCTTTACAATAATGACGCAAATCTTCTCAGACAGAAAGAAATCCTATTTGGAAAGAACTTGATCGCTGTAATTTCCTAGATGTCTGAAAGCTCTTTATATGAGATCTAATGCATTAGAAGAGTACGGCCCTGTTATTGCTCCCAAGGAGCTGCCCAAGCGTTGCTCATACTGGTGGAGATGCAGTGAGCACTGGGGAGCAGGTGCAAAGCATCCTGTGTTCCCTAGGTGCAGACACTTATCCCGTGCTTGCACCAGGTGGTGCAAGCTGAGAGCAACTGCACTTTGTGCACACTCACGAAACACTCCCGCATGGTCCAACTCTGAGAAGCCCTCCAGGGCAAACCAGACTCCAGATTACAACTCAAAGCTGCAAACCGTGCTGTGCAGAGGGGCAGGAGGGGCAGCTTTTATTAAGAATGTAATCAGTAAATATCTGCAGGAGGACCCTCCACTCTTTTCCATGCCCTCTGCCTGTGGTCAGCCAGACCTTCTAGAGCTGCTGCTGCCTGATGGGGCATCAGCTGGGAAGGAGCAGCAGCAATAAATGTAGCCATAGGGAAAGGTGAGAATCAAGAAAGCATGTCCCGGGGTGAAAAACAGCTCTTTTGGTACGCACTTGATATAAGGAATGGACAACTCACGAAGCAATGGCAAGGGAAACCTTTCCCCTGACGTGAAAGATGTTAGCAAGCATCTAGGAGTTGGTCAGGACTGGTGTGCTACCAGAATCTCACTCAGGTGTTTGATTCTAGCTGTCACATTCATATTTATTTCATCTGATAAATCACTACACTTTTTTATTTATAAGTCCCTGTATATATACTGTATAATTTGTAGGTCAATGATGTCCTGCATGTGATAGTGCATATTACTGCACTATCAGTTATTAGTAGCATGACAAAGAAATCTAATATAAAATACTTTTGTTTTAGAAAAAGGTTAAATTATTTTGTATCCCCTACATGTGCATAATAGTCTCTATTTCCAGCATCAGTGAAAATTCGCTAGAATATCTTTAAACTAAAACTACAAACCACTAACCTGTAGATTAAAAAAATACCCTAAAACATAGCATAAAATATTTCTTCAACAAAAAGTAGCATTTACCCCATGAGTCACTAGAATTCATTTGGGTTTTAAAGCTGCAGAAGAAACTACCAGTTATCCTGCCATATTTTTCTCTCCTTAGAGGCTGCATTTTAAATAAATGGGACCACTCACTGTTTCATGTGAAGATAAATGACAGCGTTTCAGGCCTAATTTTTTTTATGTTTGTTTTTACTTGCTGACACAGACCAAGACATAAAGGTGGCCAGTAATAAGGGGAAGAATATCAGGGAGGAGGGGGAATAAAAAAAAAAAGAAGCAAGTGTAACTTCCAGGTTTAGAGTATCAAAACAACTTAAGGGACTTAAGCATACAAGCCAAAAATCTCAGTGAAGTCTCCTCTCTGTAAATTATACACATCTGGGAAAATAACAATTCACTGGAAGACTCTTCTAGCTCCTGAAAGTGGGTAGATCTCCATGTACTTCCTTCATTGTTTATCTTCTTGCAACTCACCTTCACTGTAAAGTAAAACTGGGCTGAGCTCTCACTTGCAATTATCCTGCTCCCTTAAATGTCTTCCAAGAACCAGAGAGGGAGAAAAACACAATTTTCTTTCATTACATATGACTTTTACAGAAATTGCAGCTATATAAAAAAAATTTAAAACCACTAACTTGAAACAAGTCAGCTACAGATACATGATCTGGTTGCTCTGACTAGAAAGAAGAATGCTTATCAACAACAGGCAGATGCATGGGCTCCTATCTAAATTTACCATCTGAATATTTGACAAGAGTTTAAGAGGAGAAAGGGCTCTTTCACAAACCAAAAGTTTATTCAAAATTGTTTTGTGAATAGTATGGGATTGTTAAAATCCATTTAGTCTGCAGAGTAATAACTACACAATAAACCTCCCAAGAAGTAACGTGACTACTGTACATTTTGATTTAATGTTGTAATTCATAAACCAGTTTTGGAGTGTAAAAGTAATTATTTCAAGACTGGAACAACACCAAGCCTCTTGTGACCAACAATAATAATATTCATAATGTTAATAAATCTCTTCAAATGAAGTCATTGTTTAATACATTTCAGGCTGTATGTGAAGTGGTTACAAACACCATGTTTTTGTAGTTGTCAATAATTTGGGGATCATGTAAGCAGATGGACCTTGTGTTCTTCTGTTCTGGATTTCAACTGTAAATTAAGAGTCAGGGTATTATTATTCATAGTATTCACTGGGGCTGGTTGAAAAGCTAGTGTTCCAGCTGAGAAGGAACTTTGCTTTTCAAAATTTGACTTTCATCCGATTGAGTCTGAAGCCAACATTTGCAAAGTTTTTGTGAACTATGAATTCTTATACTTTTTTTTTTGAGCGGGAAAAAGGCAAATCACGAAGCAGTCTGCTTGGTTAGCAACGAGCCTGACAAAAATTCCTCTTTTCTCTGAGCCCTGGGGGAGCACTCATGCAAACTGCCCTTGGAGTGACAGCCCCTGGGAGGCATCCCAGTCCATCTCCGCTGCAGGGCAGGGAACCTGGGAAGCCAGAAAGGCAGCCTGAGAATTACTATGGAATTAGGATTTGCCACAGTCCTGTGAGGCCCTGAGGTCTTGGCACGGACAAGCTGCAGGGCCATGCTATCCCCAGCGGTGCCAAGCCCTGGCAGGCAGCCTGTCCCATGGCTGGCTGCAGAGCAGTTCTGCCAGGCAGCCTGCGCTAGGAATGGGAACTGAGAATTTTCAGGATCACTGATCCGGGTTTGGATCGCTCCATGGACTTAACCAAAGATATACACTCTTGAATCAGTCCCAGGCTGTGGGACAGCCCAGAAGGATTTTTTTCACAGTCATAAACCCAGAGTCTTCATGCAGCCTGCTTGTAACTCAGGGATAGTTTTCCTGGATTGATTAGAAGTGAATTCAAGGACTTGCAAGTGAAATATTCAAAAGCCAGCAAATCAGCTTTTTCCACTGCAGTAAATTTCTACTCATTAGCATGAAATGTTTCTTCTTCTGTATTTATAAAATGGAAGTCTAGCCAATAACCTCACGCACTGAGTTCCTTATGAGGTGTTTTGAACTTGTATATATATATGACTGTCCACTGAATTAACAATGAGCATTTTTAGAGTGTGCTCTAGCAATTTACATTCACAGTCTGGTTTTACTCTGAAGAACAGGAATCGTTACAATTTCACTGTGTGGAGTCTGAGGGCTTTAAACAGTAATGAGTTTTATTTGAGCATCATTTTCCCTGGCCATAAGTTTACTGTTGTTTTCACCTTGAGGCTGCATAAGCATCAAAGCATATTTGTTTTCTAGTAAGAAACTTCAGTCATCTAATGATTCAGGCAAAATTTCCCCTGACTTGTCACGACAAGAGAGAGAGAATATGAGAGAACAGACTTCAGCACTCAAAGGGGAGATGGAGAAATGCAGAATGTTAAGTACTCTGGTACTCTGGATGACCATTACCCTAGGTCTAAAAACACTGTAAAGTAATTAGGAAAAAAACAAACAACAACAATGTCCAAGTGTTCCAGGTGGAACTCATCTTCAGATTCAGATAGTTACCCATCAGTGTCTATGCATGAGTTAGGCATTTTGATTCCCTTTTAGTCCCTGAAGACCTACTCTATACAGACAGTAGAGTTGAAAGAGTTTGGGACATGGCAGTCTAAAGCAGATGCCATGTTTGATCTGCTGGACACATTTCCAGACCCAGATGAGTACACTGACTGTAGGTGCCACCTGGAGAAGGTGCCATTGCAGACACGTCCATATACAGAGTCGTAGAACAAGCTGTGCTTCCCAGAGGTAGGAGTGACTATGTTAAATACCTTTGGTCCAACTGCCTGGGTAGCCTGTTTCAACAGTCATGTCTTTCTAAAATATATACCAATGCAAGCTGCAGCTCGGGGAAGGGATCTGCAAGAAGGCCTGTCTTATATGTCCAGGCAAAATGGATTAATGCTTTATCCAAGAAGATCCATGGACTAACTCAGTACTTAGCAGTGCACATTGCTGAAAACCCAACCCAGTAAACATAAAGCAAAAGGTGTATTTATTGTACTTTTGTTCTCCCCTGCAGCAGTCGTGACAACAGTTGCGCTAGATGTGACTGCTGTAAATGTGGCATCTCGCTCTCACAAATTAGTCGCCATGCCAAAAGAGCTGAGTTTAACTGAAGAGTTATATAATATGTTAGTGCTCAAACTGCTTCCCACCTGTATTCAGAAAAAGGTGAAGTCACCCAGCACTTGGGCGTCTGGTTCTCCCTGTAACCTGGAAACTGGAGCTCAGAGTGCAAGCGCTGTTGAGAAAGTGATTTAAAAACACAACAGGAACCTGAAAGCACCATTCATATAAGACATGCGCCATCATCCAAGCAGTTTCTCCAATTGCAGAGCTGTATTGTTTTAAGCTGCAGGATCCTTTAATGATGGAAGTATACTGAATTCCTCACAGCTCGGATGCAGTTATTCCAGTGTATCCCACGCTGTGGCTATTCCCTCTGCCCGGGTTGGAGGAAGGTGAAAGCAAAGCACAACCCACAGCCTTCCGATCCAGGGACACAGAGGTGGTAGAGTCACAGTGCTGCTGAGCAAGGACACTTACAATAATCTGGGAGGGGAAGATCCCCCTGGGCAAAACAGTTTGGAAAAGGCTGTGTTGTATAAAAATGCTGGCCTTTTCTCAGGCAATTGTTTTGTAAAAAAAGGTAAGCTGTGAATTGAAAGCGCTGAAGCTGTCCCTGAAGATTCCCCCACCAGTCTGCTCTCCTCCTGCAATAAGGATGCCCAGTTCCTTTGGAGTTAAATTCTTCTCAAGTGACTTGTATTGCTTTAACTGTCCTGGTAAGACTTGAAAAAATGTAAGTACAGAAAAGGCCTTGGAAAGATTCACTGCAGTTTTACACTAACTTGATAATAACTGGTGATTTCAGCGAAGCCAGCATAGGGAAAAGCAGGAATAATGCAGCAGTGAAAGAGAGCCATGCTCTTTATTCTCCCTTTTTGTCCTGTTCCCTTGATTAAAAAGTCGAGGAGAAATCTTGGAAGTGATCCTGTACACGATTTGTGCTCCTAAGCAGAGCCAGAATGCTGTGAGCCAAGCACCAGGCTGAATATCCAAACTTTTACTGTTTATATTGAGGCATATATTCACTGGGTTCAGGAGTTGGAGACCACTTCTCCCCACACACCAGCTGGGAGGTATCAAAGCCCGTGTGCGTTATCCACCCATTCACCTCCAATTAGAAAAAGTGTCTGCAAGATGCTGAGAACATCAAAGTGGTAAGGAAAAGGAATTCATCCACACAGGACAAAGAATTTAAGCTGTTTACAACTTTCTGCTCTCTGATGTTTATTACAACCCCCGCTATAAAATCTGTCTCCATCTGCAGTACCTTGTAGTGAGAGAGTTAATGAAAACCCAAGCCACATTCCAAGGATGGCAATACAGAATGAGAGCGACCTCAGCATTGTTTTGCTAAGATCTCAAATTGCCAATACTGCAAAATGAAGTAATGCGCTCTGTCAACATGTAGTATGCTCTATAAATGGGATTGCCTGTTCATCTGTTAGTAAAACATGCAGAAAAGCACTATTAGATTGGCCCTAGAGCAGCTGACTGCTTGCTTTGACGTCTTCCTTAAGTTTTATTTGAAGCATGAAACTGCTGAAAATCTCCAGTGAGCAAAAAAGACAAAAATATTTTAAAAACAATTAAATATATTTGCAAATAGCCCTCACTATATGTGGCTGGTCTTGAGGAGAGTTAGCATTTCTTTATCAGAAGAATTAAGTCTAAAGTTAACTAAAACACTGAATGCTGAAAGTTGATTTCCATGGACTTCAGTAGTAACTTATAAAACTTATATCTTCTTAGAAACAGAAGGTTACTTCAATAGTTAACTTAGACACCTCAGACAGTTTTAATAAATTTATAGACAGCTTCCAGATTGAATTTTGCTGATCCAGGCTTCTTAAGTGGAGTTTATGGAGCCAGACTTGTCATATGAGCTATTTCTATAAGCCTCAGGTAAATATACACAGGGTTCGTGTTGTTAGAGAAAGTGTTTTTTCTCTTCTAAAAAATTTAAGTTAATCTTAAGCAAAAACAAAAGTTCATTCAGTACATTTTGTATTTGTTATTTTTGACCCATTTTGGGAAGTATTTTCCTTCCACAGATCTGCACTGTCCCTGCTTCACTCCAACTCACTTTAACTCTTTCATTTCTTTCACCACCCTGTTTCACAAACTGCTGCTTTGGTCTCTGAGTTAGAAACAGCTAGATGGCCCAGCTGGAGAAGAGGAAAGGGGTTTCAGGTATTTCCTTCTCCTTCCCACCTGGCAGCTCTCATGCCTTCCCTTTCCTACATGTCTGCCTTCATTCAAGTTTCATAGAAAAGTTTGACCTGTATTGCAAAACCAGTTTAGAAATGTAAGTTGTTACTCATGTAGCTGAAGTCCTGATGTGGATGCAATTACAGGGATCAAATGGATGTGTTTTATTTCCTTTTCCATTCAAAATTGCTGTGGCCATCTAAACCAGCTTTATTAGAATATCACTCTTTAATAAGAGGGTTCTCCACTTTTCATAAGTTGTAATTTGTAAACTCGGTAGCCAAAGCAGTCTCTCTTATTTAATATTTCAGTTTAATGTTCTTTCAATGGAGTGTCACATAAAAGTTTACCCATAAAATTCAGAATCAGAATCAAAAGTACAGCAAAGTACTCAAAGACAGATGTCAGGAATCAAAGGATCTGTAGCTTCCCCTTTAGGTACACATGGGCCTGCTAGAAGATGGGAAAATGTTCCTCCCCCGGTTTCATCTATAACACCTCTCCATCCACCATTGGTACTAAGCTGAAATTTGCAAAGCAATGTAGTTTTTTTCTACTGAAGTATGATATAGTATATTTTCTAAAGGTAAAGGATCGTTAATAAACGTACTAAGTCTTGCTATGACAGATAATGTGAGAAAAGGTAGCATTAACAGACGAAAATTGAAGAAACTGATATGGCAATACAACAGGGATGACCAAAATTCTTGTTCCTTTGCTAAGAATGGACACCTTCATGTGACCAATGCCCCAGCTTGAGGGCCTGGTGGAGCCATAAGAGACTGCAAACGAAACGAGAGCAATGTTCACATGACAGAGACCCCGGCATGCTGTCTGAGATGAAATAAAGGCAAATTGTCACTTTTTGTTCGTACTTAAGAGAAGGCAGGCAGCAGTATTTTGCTGCTGATGGTGCTCAGGCCTGGTGTTGTTCTACAGAAGAACACTCCAATAAAAGATACAAGACAACAAAGTCATGTCTGCAAATCACCCATGACAGACTCTTCTGCTCCCTCTCTTCTGTCAGCTCCTAGCTCCACCAGCACAAGAAGTTCTCTTGTGATCCTGGGTAAATCATCACTGTCCTGACAGCAATTACTGATCCCATGGGTCCACAGAGAGAAAAAAATTTATGCTGCTCCTTATTTAATTTTAAGTGAAAGCATCTTGGCTTTTTTGAATGGTTCACACTGAAGATTTGACTGATTTCTTGACTGAACCATAAACATCCAACTTTCACACATCCCGGTCTGTCGGTACCTCTGAGATCCACCAGCACAGTAGTTATGAACAGATGGCTGCAGTGATCTCTTCCATCAGCCTAGAGGGATCCAGAAGACAATGCTTGGGTATGTCTGTCTACCATCTGGATAATTCCAATAAATGGGATAATTTTTAGACGATTGTGGTTGTCCTACTGATTTGCGAATGAATGCTCTCAGTATTGTGTTACTTCAATTCAAAAACATTGTGAAACATTCACATTCATACACATCTCCCTCTTTAATCACAGGCTGCTGACAATGGCTGTAATTCAAGGTAGCAGCTAACTACTCACATAGTTTTGAGTATGTCTGTAGTCCAAAGACTGTTCATGCTTTAAAAATTCTAAATCTAACTTAGTTCTTTTTTGCCTTTGATTGATTTGTTTGGTGAATCCTGCAGTTGACCCCTGGAAATTATAACTCTGGAATTCTCATGGAAAATTGCTTCTGAACCAAAGGCAGAGGAAGCTCTGCACCTCTGGGTGTGACATCTGCTATATCAAAGCTTGATCTGCTATCTCTGGGATGACCAGAGGCCCAGCTAAGGATCTCAGATGGAGAGGCCATGAACCATGGTGCCCACCTGATGGAGGCTAAAAAGAACATGGCAGTTCTGCTGCTGTCATGACACACAGACCTACACTCTCCCATTTTTGGTGGGACTCCAACCAAAACAAATGCAGGGCAGCTCTCAGCAGAAGGGAGGAGAGCATGCTGTGTCTGAAGTGAACTGAAGCCACTGATGTGCCTCATCCTCAGCTGCAGCTGGACCATAGCATTCCTTTGGAGCTCATGTACTTCTCGGAGGCTTTTCTGTTTATTTTCTTAACAAAGCTTTGCAGACTTTTTAAGTGTGGGAAGGGAGACTCAGATGTTCCCCTCCCTCAATTTAAAAAAATCGGGCTCAATTTTGTAAATAGATATAAGGAAAAAAAATCTCCATTAGAACCTGCCAGTCCTTTCAGGTCTGAACTTCACGGCTTTTTTTAGCTGACTCAGGATCTTTAAATGCTTTGACTATCACATTTATTTTCAGTTGAATATTATTAAATGAGCAATTCCATTATGGCAAAATTGATATTATTGTAATTGAATAATATGAGATATATCCAAAGGAAAATAAATTAATTGAATCACTCTTGATTTAAATTCAGAACTTAAATCCAAATACCTAAGTGAACTTGACAGTGTCTGTCACTTTGTCTGCAAGTAAATTCTTACTTCTTCCCTACAGCACTGGAACATAAAGGTGCTGCCAATATGTGGATAAGCACTGTGCATTACACAAAACAGCAGTACATTCATGACTCGTGTTGTAATGGAAACTCTCAATTTAAGATCGGAAGAGCAATAATAGAGAGAAGGAAAACTTGGAGCAATGATTTTTATCATAGCTGGTGGATGGTTTTTTCCCAAGTGAGGTCAGGGAAACAGACTGGAGAGCTACATTTACGCGGCTCCTCCTTGTCTTCGCTTTCCCCAAACCCTGCATATTTAGGGCATATTACTCCAAAAAGACCTGACATTCTGTGTTGATCTTTCTACAAAAGGAGAGCCTTTATCAGCATTAGGAAAAAAATCCATTGTGGAATTTACTGTAACGTCAGTGAGAGCCAGGAGTGAAAAAGGTTAAGGAGTTTGAAAACTGAATAAAGACGTTCCCAGCCATCAGTGGTTATTAAAAAAAGTCACTCAGATTATTGTGTAGAATATTGTCTATTGTACAGAAGACCCTGAATCACTAACCACAAGGAAGGGGAAGACATAACTTATGTCTTACACTTCTTAATTGTTCTGTTGTCTACTACACTTTCTTTAATCATTATTCATGTTTACCACAGGAAACAGCACTAGGGTGTTAGTGATCCTCTCTTCATCTCCACCAGTATTCCAGTTCTTATGTTAATGTAGCAACACCTCACAGGAGTTTGGCACCATGTCTGTGATCACCAATCCCTCAGGAAAACTCAGTACTATCACTAGCATTCTTGCTGTGCCACTACCAAAAGTTTACAAATGCTGAACTCCTCTGTAAAGAGTTGCTTGCAAAATAAAGCCTGAAAAGAGGAGAAAAAAAAGAAGAACCATGAAGCTGCATGTCTTCAAAAAGAAATCAGGGGTAGAAAAAACCAAAATGGCTGCAAAGTGACTTGCTTTTGGACTAAGTGTTATCAGTAAAGATGACATTTTTTACTAAAAAGATAAATAGGAATAAATACTAAGAGAAAATAATATTTTTTAAATTAATGCATTTTTGATTTCAGATTTGATTGAAACTTCATATGCTGTATTAACTCAAGGTTTTGCATAAAGGTTCAGCTTTAGATGGATCAAGTGTCTCTGCAGAAGGGGCCTTTAGGTCTCACTAGGCTGGGGTAGATGTAGTCAGAGATTTCAGTAGTGCTGTTCACTGGAGCCCCCATTCCACAGGACATTAATGTGCCTTTCACACTAGAAACCATAAAATGCCATAAAAACAGATTGACAAATGAAAGCAGGTGCTCGAGTACTCTTGAGGACGACGCTTTCCTGAACTTGTAGCCAGTGGGTTGGTGTGGACTCAGCTCACACATGCCTGCGTTTAATGCATGATACTGAAACACGTTCCTGTGATGTACAGACTCACATTCAGAGAAGGAGACCCTCTGCAGGATGGCTCTTCTGACTTTTATTTTGAATTCACCAGTGATGGGGAGACCTAGGCAGAGCAGAGCGTAGTTTGACAGACACTCTGTCCAGAGGCCCAAATCCCACCTGAGTTCTGTGCACAGCTGAACACTCATCTGCCTCCCTATGACACTGCAGAACAGGCGGGCCCTGCTCCTTCCCTGGCAGGAGCTCCACGCTGGGAACAGTAGGAACTTTGGGAGCAGCAAAGCTTTCATAACTGTGTTATAGAGCTGGTCACAGAAGGCACAAGCAGGACAGAAGGAATAGAACGGATAGAGTTTGCAGATGGCTTTGGCACCCACGGCCAACCACGCTTAGTGACCGGGAAGGAGAGAGGCAGGCCTATATTTAGCAAAAAAGGCAGATAGGCTCTCTTGAGAAATGCTCACTACTTTGAAAGATCAACACAAAGCAACAGCCTCGTCCCCGCCCCTCTGCAGAGGCCACCAGCAGTCCCTGCATTCCCCTGCTGTCACCACCCTCTCTGCTGCCTCGCCTCCCAAGTGCTTGGGCTTGTCACAGAAGGCTCTGCTCGCTCTCCTGGAGAGCCCCACTCATTTACTGCTGCTCAGACATGCAACACCCATGCATGCCTTGGCTGCTGCCATTTAGGAGCATGGACTAGGACAGAAACCCAATTGTTTGATAATTTTGTAACAGGACACTACTTTTAGATTATTTGGGCTTGTTGTCCAGAAGCAAAAGGGCATTTGCCAAACCCATCACATTGCAGAGTTTGCAAGTCAGATAGTTTGTAGTCTGCTGAAGACACGGACCTGAACTCAAGAGTGCCTGTTGCTCTTTAAAACTATTTTTGCTGTCTAGATGCTAAGGATTCAGAACAACTGCACAATGCACACCACAGCTTTACACCTTGTTTTCCACGGACACCTTTTTCTCCTCCAGGAGCCCATGGCAGTGAGGCAAAGGGAAGGCAGAAAATTGCAGAAGTTTATTTTTTCAACAGTTTTGAAGAACCATAGGGGATGGAGACTGCTCTCCCACCACACATTTCAGAGCTGCAAGGAAGAAAGGAGCTCCCTGTGCTGGGAAGCTTTAACATCACTGTTTGCACTCAGGCATCTCTGCAGCAGGGGACACTGGAAGCTCAGAGGGTGAGGTATTCTGCCCTTTTGGACACCTGATCACGGATGTGATCTCCACTTCACCAAGGTTTAGCACCATTATAAAGCCACATCTTGTTCACGCAACCAAAGCAAGACAGGGAGGTGACTGGAAAAACAGTTGCCTTCACAAAAAAATTTTGCTTCTGTTCCAACACATAATGTACATTATCAGTAGAAAATCTCAACATTTAGCAATTTGTTTTTAATTTAGGGGAATCTACTGACAAAAAGTTATTTTTTCAGTCTGGTGAGCACTTTTTGAGGTAATATTTTGTTTCAATGAAGCCCAGCTTTTCCACAGAAAATAAAGTTTCCTTATAATCACTCTAAGAACTAAGATGATTTTCAGCACATCAAACTCCATAGGTGATGCAAATCCTTTCTTTTCTTTTTTTTTTTTTTTTAACAGTCTTACATATTTTCTCAAATACATTGTTTGACTCACCTTTTCTCTGCTGGCTTATTTCTTTGGTCACCTGCAGTAATTATCTTCCTTCTGTTACTACTCTTAAAAATACCAACATTATGTTTTAAAATAATTTAGTAGTGCTCCTGGTCCTACTCTTAGCCTGTGTATTTCCAACTCTACCTGCCTTCTCATGAAAGTTGGCATTAAGCCTAATTTTTCCTAAATTTTGGAGTTATCCCTGTCCGTGGTTCACTGAAGAGGCTTTGTATTTGTTCTCTGTTCTTCCACAGACCATTCCCATTGTTTCTTGTCTCATCCAGAGAAAATGATCAGTCTGAGGTCTTAAGGGGAAGACAATGAATAGAACTCAGAACCATGACCATGACCTGTAATAACACATGTCCAGAGCACACACACACTGAGAAACCTCCACTGTATACAGCCTGAAACTAAGAACCTGCCATTACTTTAACACACTTTATCTTTAAACTGTATAGTTTTCCTACAGGGAAGAACTGGATGTAATCCTGGATCTGATGCAGCTGAAACATTAGGAGCCTTGCCTGGAACAGACTTTGCCTTTTTGCAAATTACACTGTGGTGTGTTTGATTTGCTATCTATTAAAGCCCAGACTCTCTTCCTCGCTGTTACTATATAGTTACTATATAACCTTTGTTTTCTCTGGGTTTTGATTGATAAAAGTTCTTCTTGGGATTTTTTTCCTCTCATTGACATAACTTCATGGTGCTGAATTTCCTCTTGGGAGTCACAGATTTTGCTAGAGCTCTCCAAGGCAGTTTCAATGTTCCAAAACCATAACTTTCCACAAATTGCAATAATCAACCAGTTTAAAATTCCAGATCATTCATGAAAGCAAAATGCAAACAAAATTAAATATGGACTTACCCTTGACACAAAGGTATTTAAAGTCTTCAATTATTTCTAAACTCAGTTTCAATATGATGATAGCAGCCCTGAATTTCGTATCAACTACGTTATCAAAAAGCTTGTGACTGCTTCAAAAATATACAAGCTTTGCAACGTTTTCTCTGTTTTCTAAAAATCCATATTCTCCATAGTATATCAATTTGCTACCATCTGCTTGTTTACTGAAGAATCTCTCTATTTGCTTTTTGCTATGCTAGATATTGAAGTGAGACAAACTGGCCAGGAGCTCCCTGGGTTGTTTACTTAGCCATTTACAAAGAGGAGATCTCAGCAGAAATAAGTGCTGGTATTGCCCCTTATTATATCATCTAAATGGCTCTATTTCTCCCTTCAGGACGCTCCAGTCCAAATCTCCAGGTCTAGTTTATCTTGAAGTGTTCTGCTTATCTGGAGGCTGAGAAGTTTGTCGTTATGAGTGAGGAATAATACACTGCTTTTCCTCATTGCACCTGTGCACAAACCCTGGCTCAGTGTGAGCTCTGGAGGCCATGAGCAGGGCATGGCTCCAGCTGGGCTCTCTCAGCACCAGCACTGCTTTCCTGCTTGTCCCACCAAACCCCGGCTCACTCCCTGGGAAACATGGACCAGCCTTTCCTGAGCAGCCACGCAACAGGAGGAGCATTCTTTGCTGAACAAAAATCTGCTTTCAAGTCACAGAATATTCTCAGTTGGGAAGGGACCCACAAGGATCAAATCCACAGCCTTGGCATTATTAGCACCATGCTCTAACCAAGTGAGCTCATGTCAGTCCCATTTGGCCACTCAGTAATTATTCCACCATGCACATCACACTGTAACATGCATTCAGCACTTCATAAGCCTGGCGGTCCAGTGGCCCAAGAACTCCTTGATGCCCAAGAACTGTCTCCCAGCTGTATCCAAGGCAAACCCCACTTTACACCAGTTACACTGCCCTAAGCACAGTGCCAGGGGCAGGAACTCGTTCATCCAGCGCTGCTGCCAAACCACTCGCGCTGTGGAAGCACCGTCCAAAACACACAGTGTTTAATCACACAACTTGCTTAGGCAGCTGCTGAAAAGGAGAGACAAGTTGCTTACACATGCAGAGTCCTGAATGGCCTATCTTATGAGGACTTCAAGGTGCTTCATAAATATCATCTAAACCCAAATATTATTTAAACCATCTAAAAAGAAACCACTTCTCTGCGAGTCAGAGCTCTGGTTCACACGCACCGAGGCGATGAAGTGGGTACTGACATCCACCAACCATTTGCTGCTCAGACGCAGTGACCGCAGCAAGGAAAACTGAAGAACATCTGAAGCAACTTCTAGACCCCCACAGCTTCTGCCCAGTACTTCAAAGCAAACTGAAATTGTATCATCGTATGGTTTCAGGAAGGGTATGACGGTAACCAGCTTCCGTTTCAAATCACCAAAGGCAGGTAAAAACATGATTATATTGTATTAAGTAGCTTTCTGAATGCACATTCATATTAGGACAGCAGTGCTGTGGTCTGTAGAGGGTACATGGTTTTGAAGCTGAGAGCACATAGCTTCTGATCACCTGGAATTCCTTATGCTGGATCACAGCTCTCCTGTGGACTAGGCAGTACTGCCAACAGCTCACTCCCCTGCTAGTGCATGATTCTTTTCCAGTGCATCTCACAGTGTTATTTCTGCTTTTCCCTCAGGTTTTAGCTAAAATTATAACCTTATTTAGCATTTTTCTACTGTATTCTTCTAGTTACTATGATATTTTCAAAGTTTCTTTTCACTCATTTTTTATTTCCCCCAAATATTGTTGTAGCTTGGAGAAAGAGCCTGATGTCAAGATGGACCTAGCTTTGAACCCAGGGTGGAGAATCTTTTGATATACTTCCAGACTATTTAATTCTCTACTCAGGTCTCTCGAGTATTCAAAAAAACTAACTTTCCCAGGCCCTGCTTGCCTGTGTGATGTTGGAGAGTAAAGCACCCAGTCTTTCTGAGAGGTAAGGTGCTGATTACACAACTTTCAGCACATCCTGAAAGCTGATTCCAAAAACTAATATTGTTTTTGGCGTCACACAGAGTTCTTCACATACTCTTTAGAGGGGAAAGCAAGTGCAGGAAGGTGAAGGCTTTTTAATATAACTTGCAAAGAAGAGAAGTATGGCGTTGAGAAATAAGACAACCTAAGATCCAGCTCAGACTTATTCATCATTCATGAGAGTTTGGTTTTGTCCTCTCCATTCAGTGTGGTCATGCATCAAAGGTTGCTCCACACAACTGTATTAGACTGAAATTTTTACACTCTCTCCTCTAGTACCCAGGATGGGTGTGCTGCAGAGTTTCAGTATAAACTACTGGACATGGAGACAAGAAAGCTCAGGTATTTCAAAACTGCTCTTCAAATAAAACTTATTCTTGCCAAACTGATGTCATTAATGGCTCCAAACACATTCAGTAGTCAAGAAGACAGCCATCAAAAATGAGCAAAACTTCACTGTCTGTCTTAGAGCAATTTTATTGTTAAAATAAAAAGTTACTGGTTAAACATCAAAGTGTGCTGAACAAACAAACCCTTTATTATTACAAAAAAAACCCCATTTTCATATATATATATATATATACATACACACACACACACACACACATATATATATCTCCACATATATATATGGAAAAGGAAGCAGGGCAATGCAAATTTCCCCTTGAAGAATGAAGCAAAGTTTTCTTTCCTGGCAACTGCCCAACTACTTTTCCTTAAAATACAATACAGTAAAAAGAATCATCTCTTCCCACTTCTCACATTCAAGCTAACCAAAAATGTTTACCAAGGAGACCAACACTGTCTTGTGTACCAAGACAGCCTCCAGAATGCTGATTTTGTTTAACATAAGAGGGGCCTTGGGTCCAGACTGGGTGGGAGATGTCTGTGTGGCTGCTGGGTGGTGCTTCCCTGCAGCCTGCCCCCACTTCTCCCAGTCCTCACAGGGGATCTCACCCCCCTCAGCACCTCTTTCTCCCCTCTTGCAATGGAGAATGGCTGTAAATTGGGACCACTTCACCAATTCTGACTGGAAGCCAGAGAGACCTGAGAACACATGGAGCCACCAGCCTTCCCTGGGTCCATGCAGCAGTGATATTCCCAGAGCAGTGTGTCCTTCAGCACGGCTGTGACAGCACAGAGTCCTGGGCGTGAGCAGAGACCTCTCTCTGCCAGGTGCTGCAAAAACAGCATAAATTCACAGTTTACTGAAAAAGCAACCAGAACCTGAAATGGAAACTCCCTTCCTCCTGAGCAAAGGAAGGGAAAATAAATAACTGAGATAGATAAATAGAAGCCAGCAGAGAAATTAGTGTCTAGCCTAGAAAGTATTTCAGAAAAAGGGTGAGCCTCTAAAAATGGTATCTTGAGAGAGAAGCACAGTTGCCAGGAATCAGAATGTTTTCCCACCAGGTTTAATATGTTTTAACAAAACACAATTAATTTCTTCTGTCCTGAAAGAACATTTAAGCATTCTTTTAATCAGTGGGAATTTTTCTCAACCTTCAACTCATGGCTGCTTTCACCCTTGGATTTAGAGCAAAAGGCTCTAACCAATTTCTCTCTACCATTAGAGAGAAAATAAAAAACAGGCTTAGAAAAAATGCAATCAGTTTCTTTTCCAGTATGAAAGAGGACTTTTGAGATTGCAAGCAGGTTTAGCACTAAGCCTTTGAAGCTAGAGTATTTTTCCGAATCTATTTTCCCAGATGGAGTATCTGGTGGAATAGCAGTGGACATCATGGAAGGCAGCCCATTGAGAACACAGTACTGGGAACAGCTAATCATCCTCCTGTTTTCCTGTATGATCATCACTTGCCAGGTATTTGAGGTAATATGGAGAAGACAGAGACCATATTTCTATGCTAAACCTGTGAGAAGGACAGAAATCTGACTTTTGCCCAAGAAGATGGACTGGATGATTTCTCAAGTCTGCCTTTCTTCAACAACTAGACACCCAGAGATATAAGGAACACCATGCTTTTCATACCTGTTTGGTTTAAGGTAAAGAGAGATTTTGAAAAAGGGATTCTTGAAAATGGAAAAGAGTAAACCCAAGGAAAATGACACAATCATGAGACCTAGTGACCAGTTATCAACAGCAGTAGAAACAGATTTTACAGTTTATTTAACTTGGTTTTGCTGCATCTTTGGCATCTGAGCCATATATTGGCTGGGACAGTTTTTTTCCAAGCATTTTTCTCAGCAAATTGCTCCCAAGATGGTGTTCTTAACAACCCAAGTCACACTCCAGAGGCCTTTTCAAGCAGCACTGCCTTCATAAGCATATAAATGTGAAAAGTGAATTTGCTTATGATGACTTTGCATGCTCACGTGGGCCATCAGGGATCTGGCTCACTCCTGTGCACATGGTGTCCACAGCACATGGTCAGATGGAGTACTCTGGCCTATCACAAACCCAGCGCAGGAGCGACAAGCGCACAGCCCTATGAAAGTACAAGTAGTGCTGAACTTTGGTGCTTGTGACTTGGTTTTTTTTCAGAAATTTCTCCCAGAACAAACACTTTTCTTTCCTTGTGTAAAACAAGGCTCGGCACTAACAAATCCAGGATAAATCTGCTTTTTAGCAGGGCCTGTTGTGATAGGACAAGGGGCAATGGTTTTAAAATAAAGGAGGGTCAATATAGATTAGATATAAAGATGAAGTTTTTTACTATGAGGGTGGTGAAACACTGGAACAGGTTGCCCAGCAAACAGCCTGGTAGATGTCTCAACCCTGGAAATATTCAAGGTCAGGTTGGATAAGGGTCTGGTAACCTGACTGAGTTGAGGATGTGTCTGGTCACTGCAGGGGATTGGATCTAGATGTTCTTTAAAGGTCCCTTCCAATTCAATTATTCTATGATTCTATGATAATCCAAAGGGTTTCAATTGTTTTATGTCTTCTTGTTGTCAAAGCAGTATCAGACAAAAGCTACCTTCTTTCCTGAAGGAAAGCAAGTTCAAAAAAAGGTTTTACAGCACAAACTTTAGAAAAACATTACATTATCATGCAAATTATCACAGTTTCTTATCACATTTGGTATTCAAGCTATTTCAAACTGATTCTCACAGTAATACTTGTAAACCATATTAATCATAATTTTAGAATATATTTACCTATGGATGACAACCAATTGGTTACTCAAAAGGTCAGTGAGCTAAAAAAAAAAACTTCTTTTTCCTCCAGAGATAAATACTTGGTGTCCATAATTGAAATATGCATCCAAGTGTTACAAAAATATGTTTAAAGACAAGTACTTTTCCAAGCCAGCAACTCTCAGGACCTAAAGTATTTTTGTAAGGATGGATTTGCTCATGTAGGCATATTTACAGTGGATGTGTTTTTATTTGTATTCATTGGTGCCATAGTTAGCACGAGAATCCATAAATCTAGCATGCTATGTTTCTTAGACCCCAGAAATTCAGTATTGTGGCTCAGCATGGGAAGTGCATCCAGTCACCTTCTCAACAACACAGAACATGTATTTTAATCTGCTGCCCATTTGCAGATGCCGTTTTGCACCTGTAGTAATAAGACTGTGCCACTGAAAGCCTTCAGAAGCTTTGTGCCAGCATAGTTATATGAGGATCTAGAGAGGTTTGCAGGGATGCAAACTAACTTTTCATTTGCTTCACATGCACAAATTATGTTTATGTATCAGCCTGTCAGCAGCATTCACACAACCTTCATCATCAGCTGGATGCTGCCTGATGAGATGGTGCCTGTGAGATCTCATTAATTCTGCCCTGTGTTTTGAACCTCCTCTCATCCACAGGACAGTATTGGCAAGAGAAGCAATAATGATGGTGCAGAGAGAAGGCTCTGCAGTGCTGTCAGAGATTCAGAGCATCTCCCAGCATTTTAAGGAGTGTTCCTAGATGAGATTTCCAGAGGGACACCAGTCTGAAGCACAAAAATGGTTGCTATAAAAGGTAGTGCAAGTATGAGCCTGTGCTTGTTTTCCACTCCGCCACAGCCTGAGAAGAATGAGGTAAATGACTCAGCTCTCTCCCCACATGTATAAGCCATTTCCACTGGCCCCGGAAGATCCCAGCTTTGTGACATGCAATAGATCAGGGAATCTCTGCCATCATGAAATCAGGGTTCTTCACAAAGACTGTCAACTCCTGGGACATTCCTACAGTGAATATAATTAGCTCCATTTTAAAGCTGGCAGCCAAACCAGGGAAGAACTTGTAAAAGATCACACACATGGGTCGGTCTTCCGTGGCAGATCCACTTAATTCCAGGCAAGGACTTAAAACACAAGACTCTCATGAATTTAAAACTGAATTTCCACCATCTCCTGTACTGGAGGCCATGCTGAAGAGTACTATTAAAATTAAATTCAGCCCAAAACCTTAGGGTTAAAATAATTTTTAAATGTAGCCTTAAAAAAAAAACCAAACCATGAGCAAAGACAAGATCTGCAATAACACAGAGAAAATTAATTACCTAGACAGACTCCTTTTCAAGTTCATGACTCATGCCAGCATATAAATGTCTGCATGAAGCCAGCTCTTAATGCTAATTTTGTCACTGTAAGAAAATCATAACCTTCTCTGAGAAAAACTGAGTGCATACCTTGCTATTGATTTTTCAGGAGTCTGACTGGCAGAGTGCTCTACTATAACTGCAGATTTCTGCTAATGCTCTAAAATGCTTTGCTAAATTTAATCTTTCACCACGGATGTAAGAGACTCCTGGCCATGCTGCAGTTGGCTCAGCTGCACAGAAGCTGTGGTCACAGCCACTTAATTCGTTCCTTTTTACTGAATATAGACATGCGAGTGTATCACTTAGTAAGTCAAAAATCCCATTCCATATAATGACAAAACCACAGTACAAAGAATACAGAGAGTAGGAGTAAGAAAAGATGCATTTCTCTTAGAACTAATGTGTGGTTCAAACGTTTCCTCTGCTGTTCCCCTGCCAGAAGCTGCTGTGTTTATCAGCTGGTGCTGGCATGGGGTCACAGTGCCAGCACTAACAGGGCTTCTGAGGGACCCAGCCCTATCTGCCTCCACAAGAGCCCTTCCTGGAACTATTCCCTCTTACCACACAGTTAATGTAGAGACATGAGCTACCAGCTGTAGATATCTGCTTTCTATATAAGAATTACCAAAGTGCTCCTTGGGTTTTTTAAATAATAATGGAGCACTACAAGAAAAAGTGAATGTGCTTGATAGTCCATATGCACAGCCCTACCTGACCACATGGTGCCAAAAGCTACACACACCATGGGCTGAAAGTGCCCATTACAAGGGCAGCATCTCCTTTAGGGGTCACGAGCTCATTAAACTGGGGAAAAAAGGAACATGGGCACATCAACAGGGGCATTTCTCTCTGCTGGTGACAGGCAGAGCACAGGCAGTGCAGGGAGGAGGGAATGTGTTTGATGACAAAAAACATTGTTTGGGCTGTACCACCCCAAAAGCTGCTGCTCCTCTTCATCTCCCCTGGAAAGTCCCTGGCAGCAAGCGGGATGTCGGCATCATGCTGACACCAGAGGTGTCATCAACACGAGGACCTCATTGTGACAGAGCCTCTTCAAACATGTAGGCACACAAGGGGCCTGAAGCACCATGTGTGACAAGGCACTGAGCACAGCAGAGGTTTCTGACTGGCAGACTGAGAGCAGGTCAAGTGTCCTGACAGCCCCTGGCATGCCACAGGCTGCCTTCCCACTGCACAAAGCAAAAACAGCACAAGGAAAAGGGTAAGATGTCCTCACCATCACTCAAAAGGGTCCTCACCATCACTTTCCCCTTGCCTATGGCAGCATGCACAGGGAGGAAGGCTCAGTCTGTGAAAACCAAGGGCATGGGGAAAATGTCACCTGCTGTCACCTGCTGCTCACAGGAGCCCGCAGAGTGGGGAACGGGTAGGAGAAAAAGGCAGCAGGGGAGCGCCCCTGTGCAGTCCCAACCACCCCTATCCAGCTCTGCAGGGTCGGGCTGGACCCAGGCTGGCCCCAGGGCAAGAAGAGATGAGTGCAGAGTAAGAGAGAGTGCTTGCTTCATCCCATAAAGCCACACAACACAGCATTTGCACCCAAGCCAGCGCAGATCCAGCAGGGACATTTATGTGATGCAGTGGCACATGGGGTGGAAGTCTGAGCTTGCACCTCCAAAGCAGCCCCGTCTTATCCCGAAGTGCCAAACCCAAGCAGCACCTGGAGGCAACATGGGGAGAAGCAGCTCTACATCCCATTTTCTAGGCTATGCAGAGGCAGCACTTGAATTTAAAGGTATTAACGGGAAAGATAAGAAAAAAGGTAACTAAAGCATGTATTCTCTTTTTCCTTTTTTTAGAAAAAAAAATTAAATATCTTGCACTTCTTTTAAGCTAATTTTAAATGTGAAGTGATTGGTTAGTAAACTCTAATTCCTTGCAAGTGTTCTCAGAAAGTGAAAGAGAATGTGGTCAGCCTAGACTGATTTTATGACCTTGTAATTATTTTTTATTCATATCATTGTCATAGACTTATGCACACGTGGAACAATCAGTCAACTGGACAAATATTAGCATTTCCAGCTAAAGTGAAATAAAACTGTTTCCAGGATGTTCCAGTGTTTCTGTAGCAAATCAATAATAGGTATTTAAATTGTTGTTTAGACACCAAAGCTAAGATGAATGGGGACATTCTCATTTCTTTCCTGCTG
This sequence comes from Origma solitaria, assembly GCA_013397895.1. Taxonomy (NCBI): domain Eukaryota; kingdom Metazoa; phylum Chordata; class Aves; order Passeriformes; family Acanthizidae; genus Origma; species Origma solitaria. Next base: position 1,080,751 of record VZRL01005690.1, read on the forward strand.
CTATGCTTTCAGGCTGTGCCTTCTAAATAAGACCTGGCATGTGCAATTCACATCACAGAATAATTTATACTTAAAAGCTACAGCTCTTATTTTCAGAGCAACGTGCCAGCCATCTCCACACAATGGTACATTGATTTGGCCTGTTCATCTTAATTGCAGCAATTGAAAAGCATCCACAGCAGTCTGTTCTGCGGCTTGAATCCGTCCTTCATTATTGCATCCAGACAGCACAGCACGTGTTTGCACTAACCACTCAGCCTGCCAGGGAAGATCTATGGCACACCCCTGCTCAGGAACCCATCCCATGCTGGACAGCTTCCAGAAACCAGGACAGCTCTGGGGATCGAGATCAAACTCGCATACAGGTATGACTGTATTCTTAGGGTCCATTAATTTTGTCAGTGTCACTTCCCAAACACAAAGAACTCTCATCTTTAGGTCAACTCTATTGGTATTTTACTAAATTTTGTGGGAGGCTGGAGAGGGAAGAGGCAAAGTACCATGAGGTGTTTGATGCAGCAATGATCTTTCAAAATGTTACGGATGTATTTATTCAACTAAGAGGCTCTTTGCTGGATATATTATTGGATATGTGACTTATTTCTTATTTGATGCTCTGCTCTGCTCAAGACAAATTCTCGTAAAGGCTTTACTCTGCATAACTAGAAGGGTGAGGGGTGGCTATATTTTACAGAAAACAGGGATGTGGCTTTTTAAATACCTGAGAAAATATTTGCATTTGCAAAATAGGACAAACACAAGAGCATAAATCAACAACAAGCACTGCAAGTACACTATCAAGGACACAGACCTTAAGGAGGCCATTTAGCTTGTGTAACTTAGGCCATACTTGGAGATGCACAGTTGCACAGAAAGGTTATGTAATTTTTCTTCTAAGCAATGCAAAAAAGTAAGTTATTAATTTGCGTTTCTGAAATGTGCAATGAAAACAAGATGCCTGCAGGTCCCAGATGCGTTCCAAAATGCCCCCACTTTCCTGGCCATGGTAACTCCAACAGTACACCATGCCCCCTCTCCTCTGGGCTCCTCTGGGCCCACCTGCAATTAAGCACCATGGTCCTCTCCTTGAGAGTGAGCAGGATCACACTTCTCTACCAGTAGCTCCACCAAAGCAGAAGCTGATTCTTTGGGGGTGTCTGTAGCTCTGGAATGCTGCTCGAGCCTTCACCTTGCAGGTATTATCAGGGATGCAACTGAGACTAAATCTGCAGATGAATTTTAAATTGTAAGCACCATGCAGGCCTGTTATGAAGACAGCCCAGGAATTAGTGGTGCCCAAACATTACCTCCAGATATCTGGTGTGAAGTGACTTACCCTGCATGAAATGAGGAAACGAGCTAAGGAGATGGAGAAATGAGTGGGACAAAATCCCTTGGCATAACTGATGGCTGTTTTCACCTGATCTTCATGTGATCAAACTGAGCCTCTGACTCATTACATTAAATTTTATTTCTAAACTGCCACAGTAGAGAAGTGAAGAGCAAAAATATCACTCAGAAACTAAAAGCTCTGGTTTTCAACAGCAGGTGGACACTGTAAGGACCAGGAGAGGAAAAAACAGACATGGAAGCATTTTAACTTCAGCCAATTTGGCTAACAGTATATGCCTTACCAAAGGGTTCGCATTTCTGACTTTTAAATGAAAAGGCTGGCAAAAAAATATTCAGAATTGTAAAGACAATATATTCTTAAATAAATATTCTTCAGCTCTTTACTTCCATCAGGTATCCATCCAAAGGTACTCAGCTGGTCTCGCTCATCCTGGTATTTAGACCATATCCTAAAAATACAGGACAGAAATAGCAACACTCTCATAATGTCAAGTAATAACAGAAGAGGGTATTTTAAAAGCCTATCTAGACAATAAATACATGTTTTCATTTTTCAGCTGATTAGTAAGCTTGGAAGTCTGATGTGTTTTCTTGTGACACACAGCAAGTGCAAATCAATACTCTGCTTTCAAACAAGTGAAGTCAGTGGGTACCTAAATTCTGCTCAAAAAGCTCTATCTGGCCTCTGTGACAACAGTTTCATACTGTCATGACCTATTACTGAAACACTGGGTTACTTTTTGTATCAATGTGGTGGCAAAAATGGAGTTTGATCACACATTTTCCATAGGACAGCACCAGATATTTGCAATTCTATTTTGTGGTGGCTTCCAAAACTCAATGGAAAACATACAGCTTAGGTCTTTCATTTCTGAATTAGTTAAGCAATATTCACTGTCTTACGCCATCTTTAGTATCTTTTTTTGTTCTCTCTGAAATTGCAGAGTTATAATGGGACAAACTTTGAATAAGAAGACAGAAATGATGAAACCTCTGTTCTCAACAGCTTCATGCATAGAAAGAAAACCCAGATACCCACCTACAAAGTAAGGTCCAGACATGATTTCCTTCCCCTCACTGTGTTCTTTCACAGCTAACTGCAAAACTGAACAACTTTTAAACCCAAATTTAGTTACAACCATGGTGGCCTGTCTCAGACACAAGCAATATGCCCTTTCACTCAGTGTTTCCATTGTCACTTTTAACAATGTCTTTCAAATGTGAAGAGATTAATTTTTTTTATCATATCCATGTCTTAAAATTACTTTGTTTTCTTAACTGCTCTTTACTGATGCGCTTTTTTTTTGCTATGGTAAAAAAGAAACTAATGTGTATCAATCCACTGCAGTTAAAACTGTGGTCACACTCACTTTTTGTTCCTGTTAGAAGTACTATCAGCAAACTTGCCTGCACATAGCCCATAATTTACCTGCAAAAATAGCCCAAATAATCTAGCAGTAATGCAGGCTTTATATACATGTGTCCTTTCCTATAATCCCTTCATTTTGATCCTCCACGTGGTTACTATACTAAAGCAACACAAGAAGAGCTTAAGAAAGGTATTTGGTGTGCAGAGTAAGGGATATTTCCTGTTTCAAAAATCCTGCAGTCCAAGTGAATGACATATACTGAAGCAATAAGGATGTGTTTTTTGCCAGATCTTCATTTCACTACAAGATTGGTGGAATAGAATAAATATAATTCAAGACACTCATTTATAAATATCCATTTCACAAAAGCACTCTTTTGGTAGTGAAAAGTCTTTCTGAAAAAAGGGCTATATGCTAACAAAACAAGGGACTGCTTCATTCAGGGAACAGGGTCAATCCACACTAACTTTCTGTCTATGGAGACATTTGTGGCTAAGATGCTATGATAAATCTTGGACATCTTCAATATTTTAAACTGTAATATCATACAGCCTTTCACTGACAAAGATTTGACACACATTGAAGGTAAGTAAACATGAATACTTTCATTATAGACTCATGCACAGGGAAGTTAATGTGGCACAGATGAAAGAAACGCCCCCAGTAATGTTTGGTTTCCCACTTTATTCAGTCACTAGTCCACATGTTCCCCTGAGTCCATTACATTTCAGTCCCTAAATTATTATTTTTCATTCTGTGCTCCTGATATTATCTTTATATTCTTGGCATATGTTAATAACCCCTACAGGGCAGATAAACTGTTCTAGTGGTCTCAAACTAATAAAAGAAAGGTTCTTACCAGGCACAGAGGAGATTCCTTAGAAACCCATTAACAGCTGCAGTGATTCACTCATTTTTCCATGGATCTGTATTTGCTGTGGCATCAGCTTTGCTCATTGCATATTAAGAAATATCACATTTGGTAAATCCCCAGTAAATGGCAATTTTCCCTTGACTAGTTCAGTTCGACATGCACAACTTCAAAGATATGCATTATGGGATGCAGTCCAGTAATAGATCTGTTTGGTTCAGGGATTTGCCCAGCTCTGGAGCAACCTCCACCCTCCTCATTTTTATCACAGAGGCAGGATACTGACTTAAATGGGTTCTTGTATTTCAGGCACCACTGCTCCCTTTACACCCCCAATCCTTATTAGTATGGTCTCTCCTCCTCCCATCACAGGCTTTGTCTAGTTCCAGAGAAAGCCACTGAGGTCCACAGCTGCTTTTTCTCACTCCTGGCCCCCTCCACAGAGGCAGCAGAAACAGAAAAATCCCCAACCTGGACTGCTCAGCTGCTGACAGCAGTGATTTATCCAGGACTTCTCAGCAACCATGACCTAACAGCATTTCTGAGATGTGACTTGAATTCATGATTATGAAAGAGCTGAATGCTGCATCTTATGTGGTTTTTAAACCTTCAGAGCTGTTGTCACCTCAAAGCACGCTGCAAGTCAAAAGGCTGGGTTTATACACACAAATATATACGTATTTGTATTTAAACAATGACACAAACATTCTTTGAGGACTATAACTGCACAACCCAAACCTTCAGCTAACAAAAGTCAATGGATATGAAGTTTGTGTGTGTTCATACACAAATGACAGATTTATTTGTTTATGAGGTTTTCTCACAGTGTAATTATTACCACCTCACCACATCTTATCAGTGACTTTCCATGGTATCAACAAACTCGAGGACACTGGGAAAGCAGAAATTATTATTAAAGTATAACAAAATTGTATTGGATAAACATGCATGGATTTATTTTATCAGTGGTGACATAAGCCAAATATCTAGGTTTTAGGGCAGGTCAGTACATAGCAAATGAGCAGAGAAGCCTCTGAGCCGTCAGGGTGCCTTTGAACAAAGACATGACAAAAACTGAGGTTAAGTTTAGATTTCCTACTCACATTGACACTTCAAAGCTGGGGGCTCCTGAGCCAGGGGCCCTGGGAAAGGAGGAATAAAACATCCTCAGCAACAAGTCAGTCAGCAAAGGCTTGTGAGGCCACAGCCTTGATGACTGACAGCAAAAATGAAGAAAAAGTCCAGAGGAGTAGACAAGGGGGGCCCTTAGAATCACAAACAACAAAGATAAATATTTTTTTCATACACTTGGCAACTTCTGATGAAACTAATGAAAGATCCTAGCTGCCCTAGGATGTTGGTTCTGGATGCCAGTATTTTCCATGCTTTAACACTTTTTGCTCTGATTTAACACACCGTATTGCAATTTATGGAAACAGATTTTGCAGGGTTTGAGAGCAAAAGGAATGTGATTTTCTGTCGTTGTTATTTAGAAAAGTTAATCTAGAAGGCAGCAGTACCAACTCCTACACGAGTTAATGACAGTTTAAGTAGAAGCGGTTTTTTAAATTTATTCAAATTATAATTAGGTAATTACAAGCAATCAAGTGAGAGCTGTTTAACAGCTACTGGCCACAGCTGTTAGCTACCTCATCTTGTCAGAAATCAGTACCCCCTCAGCTGGGGGATTTAAATAAACCTGTTTTATGACAGCACAGTGCAAGTGCTCACATCTTCAATTACTCAGCTGAGAAATCACTAACTTCTGGGAATAGGGCAGTAAGTTCGTTACTGCTCCACATGGATCTGGAAAGGGCATATCTGACTGTGCCCACCAATTTGAGCTGTTCTTTCTCCAAAGGTGACTGTCAGTTTCTAGTTCATATTGCCACTAATATTCCTCTCAGGGCTGCTGAGATAGTATGCATTTAAAATGCTGTTCTCCTCTGAAAAATTATTTTAATTAAAATGATATTCAGGGGTCCCATATTCTTTGTTTTTTACTAATTATCATAGCGCATTTGTACAGTTTCCAAGCTAATGGGTGCTTTCACTAACTGCCAGCGCCCATATTAAACATGGAATCTGAAATGCCAGGCTTTCTATTTCTCATGTCATGTTTTGCTGCCATTCCATCTTCTGGGATTGCATAGTCACTCAAAGGAGAGCATTCTCCAAAGTCTCTTTGCATAAAACTCAGAGAGGAGCCTGGCTGAGTGTGACTGATAGCACAGCACACAGCCCAGCCACTGTGCTACGTCTGTGGATGAAATGGCAGCAAGAAAATACTTTAGAGATTAAAGTAAGCAAGAAATAATCCCTATGAAACCATCAGCACTGAGCACAAAACACAGAAAGCAGAATAGCTAAGCAGGGAAGTGTAATTTGGGCACACAAGCAAGTAGTGCTTAAAGATACAGTGATAGAATACTTCCAGAGCAGTGGGTTTTGTCCAGCAGTTCATCATGTGGCTTTCTTCTTCCCTCACCTCTCCTGTAAAGGGTTCCAAATTCACACTGCTTACACACACATGGAAATGTAATAGAAGTAGGAGAAGATTTCTAATATAGCAGTCTTGAAAACCTGAATTTCAGACGTGTTTGCAATACACTAGACTTTTCAGGACCATATTTGTGTTAGTTACTTTGGCCTCTACATATCACATTTGTTTGTTTCAGAAATGCAAACTAACATGCTAAAGTTATACTAGCCAAGCCTATCAAGCAGATCACAGTGACCTTTCCATGGAAACTCTTATTCAGAAGTCAAGAAGATTTAACTTAGCCCACAGACTTCCACCTTGACATGTATATGGCCAATGTCCAGCACAGGAAACAAAACATTTCAGACCTTGTAAGTAATGCTGCTGTTCTCCCTGCTCAGAAACTATGACCTAGAGAAGCAGGGGTGCACAGAGTGTAAACTGGGTACAGATTGGGTCCCAATGACATCCACATACAGTGCTCCCGTGCATGGAAATGAAAGACCCTGCACAGAGGGAAAGGATGTACAGCAGATTTCTGAAAATATCGGAGTGTAACCATAGCTGTAAAAGATACAAGTTTAAGGTTAAACACTCTTTTTGCTGTGCATTGCTCTTCCAAAACAAACAAACAAACAAACAAAAGGTTGACACTAGTAAATACAACTGTGAGCTAGTCCAGGAGCAACCTCAGGAACTTGTTTCCCCATGAGAAACCCAAATATAGTTCCAGACAACCCTTTCGGTGGGCTCACAGAGGCATCTACCCCCCAAAGGAAAACTGCTACGCACAGGATCCAATGAATGAAGTTACCAGAGGGGACAGAGGACACGTAGGCAGGAGAGAATGGAATAAGAATGCTCAAGAGAAAGGGGTGACGCAAGTTAGGCACCTGCACTTCCACAGAGGACATGACTGCATTCAAGAATAGTGACGGCTTTATGATTAGCAAATTAAAACAGTTCCATGCTTTCTAAATGTTTCAGTTAGTGTATCAGTCTGACATTTCCATAGAGATAGCACACTCATAATTGCCTTAAAAACATTGTGCACTCGATCCTCAGAAATAAACCTAGTGAAGATACTGATAGAATCCACAGACACACAAGTGCTTCAAGTTGTATTTGGAAAGATACTGCCCAAAAGATGAGGCCTGACCTGTGCACCCAGTTTCTGGATGGACAGGACTATGTCTAGAAGTTAAAGATTAATGCATTTACATGAGATGTGTCAAAACAACCTTCCTAAATCAGTATAGTCTAGCAACAACAGATCAAGCAGGGATGAGGCGTAAGGCAGTGAGTGGATTTTTGGAAGACTCCATGGCTTGGGCTGCCCTGGAGGAAGAGTTCATCCCTCCCAAGCAGTCCTTCACAGCCCCTCTGCAAGAGGTGGAGCCACTTCAGGCCTGCAGGCTCTCTCTCTTGCTCAGCCAAGGACTTCCCAACTCATGTCCAAATGATTCAAGATAACTCAGTCCCTGGGTTTTCATTAACCTGGCTCTACAAGCAAAGATAAGAAAACACAAGGGGCAGGAGAATGTGTATAAAGGATCTTCTTTTTATTTCCTCCTTTTGTTTTAATTAAGAATATTTCTCATTCCTCCCTGAGCAACCAAGATGACCTGGGAGCCACTGCATGTCCCAACACCCACAGCCACAGCCTGGCCAATGCTGCTAGCTCTCCCAAGCCTTGTTCCTAATCCCACTGTAACCAGATATACATTGGCATTACTATTACTCACCTGCAGCCCTTGATGTTTGCAATTCTTGTCATGGGATTGAATGCCAGACAGACAATTGAAGATGCATTTTAAAGCTGGAAATTAATGCTGATCACTCAGAAAGGTGAATACTGAGAAATCTGAGGAGAAATCTATAATCAAAGCTTGAGTTTGACTGTCCTAAGGGTTGCACACCACTGTGCTGACACAAAACACAGCATCAAGATTTTGCATCCTTCACTGCAGCATCTGCACCTGCACAGCAAGAGGACTGTGATGTCCTACCTCATCCTTAACGCACCTTAATATCCCTGCTTTGTAATAACACAACTGCACAGAGTGACAGAACAAACTTCACACTTCCTGTTGCCTTGTACAACTGTAACAATGACTTTAGGGCTGTTTCTTATCATGCATGATCTTTACCAGTTTCTCATTAAGCATGAATTAGTCGCTCACATACCAGCAGCACTGAGTGCTGCTCAGCAGGACCTAGGTCATGATATACCAGGTCCTATCCAGTTCTGTTGCAACAAAGTATCTCTGCCTCTCCCACAGCAAAAAAGGACATTTCTACAGCCAAATCACACCAGTTATTCCAACAGAGCCATCACCAGCTTTCAGTCATCAGAAGGACTTAAAAAGGCTACAGAGAAAAATCAGAGAAATTCAGAAAAACTTTATTAAACTAGTAGCTATAAAACAGTAGTTCATGTTGCATGGCAAAGCTCCGTCTGCTTCATCAGGTTCTTACTTTCCTTAGAACAGACAATGTTCAAGGGAGCATTTGGAACAAAATTCTTCTTTGCTAATAGCCCACTGATCACTAGGATTGCTACATCATATATGCATATGTACAAGAAACCTGCAGAGCAGCAGTGATGTCAGGGATGCCTTTGAAAATGCTGAAACTAAAGTCTTCTAAGCTCTGTTATTCCCACTGTGTACACTTTGCTGCTGTTTCATTAATTTAACATGTCAGATGAGGTAATGAGTCCTCAATTCCTTTATAGCCTGGAAAAAGAAGCAATAGTAAAGGTGATTATGCAGCTGGAAGCTCATGTGAAGCCTGACTGAGGACTGCTTTTGTAACAGACTGGACACATCATTAGGTTTTACCTTCATAATGTAACTTCTCCAGTAACTACCAGGTGGTGAAGTGTGCCAAGAAGCCTAATAAATTTCCATTCCATTGCAAACCATAGTTTTACCCAAAACAAGTGTACTTGTACCAGGAACAACTGTGAAGTATGTTATTGCACAAGCCAGGACTTTCTGGGTATATGTGCAGTCCTTGCTTGGAGTAGAGGCAATAAATCCATTATTTCCTGAAAGCATTAGCCCCACTGGGTCTATTTGGGACTGCCCAGAAAATTTTGGAGTGGTAAATTTTAAAAAAATGAGTAAAGTCATCAGTATATTAAGTCATCAGTAGACACAGAAGCAGCTCTGTGGAGTTCATCTGCATTTACCCCCAAGTATGGCACTGAGACCAAGGCTCATCTAAAACACTGGATTCACCTGAATCTGGTGCTACACGATTACGTGGCAGTTCAGTTTGGGATGTAAGACACCTGAAAGAATTGTAGAAAAATCCTCAACAGTCACCCTGACAAAATTTCCAGGCACGCAGGAACAGTACATTTAGAGAAACACAGAAGCAGAATGATGTTGAACATAAGTAGCAAAGTCAGTAGCCCAGTACTGCAGGAAACCAGAAATACACAGAAAACTGAATAATCAGAGTATTCAGTCAGGAGGGTTGAACAGAAAATTATTTGTTTTTTTAAACACCATTCCACCTCTCAAATAATCCTTAATATAGGTTTTAAACAATATTTACAAATTTCTCAATGTGGTCTATGTGGTTTTCATTCTGTGAGCAATTTTATATTGGAAACATGTAATTTACAGATGGTTCATTAATTTAGAGTCCAGATCAATTATTAAAAATTATTTCCATTTACTTAAAGCACTTGAAAGGCATTTAATTTAATTCATGGTTAGTTTAGATCCATTGCTGTGTATAGTTCCAGCAGCAACATTCAGCTGAGCATAGATATGGAGCTGCATAGGCAGAAGGTAACAGAGCTCATCAAGTGTTAAGAATGTTTCTCAACAAAATATTTTCTAATACTTTAATTTTCATGTTATAGTTCTTAGAAAAATCTCATGAATTAGAGGTGTGCTTGAATTATAAGCATCCATCTTATGAAAAAAAATGTATTTCTGTCTTTTTTCCATTTTAAAATGGGGTGAGATGCTGGAAATGTGACATATTCTACTGAATAGATATTTCTGAGAAATAGCAGGCTGTCATACCACCTCCCTGCGTGGCTGTCACTCAGCATTTCAAGCAGCCTGCCTTGTTCATAGCCTACCTACTGCACTGGCTGGGTAGGAGGAAAAAGCACCACTTCCATCAAGAATTGCAGTAAAATTTCATACATCACCAGGGATATTTTGATTCCAATATACAAGATTTCTCTGAACAAAAGCTCTCTCAAATATTGTGGTCAGTACATGTGCACATGTGTTCACATACAGATACTGTTTTGTACAGGTGAAAGTGCACAGTTGTTGGACCAAGCAAAATCTTTGTGATTTCGTCTGTGTGAGGTGTGGAGAGATGATGATAAAAATTGAAAGCCAATGGGATCAGCTTTAGGATGAGAACACTATCAGAGCATCTAATACTCAAAAGACTGGAAAAACCTTGGGAAAAAAACCTCAGACGCCCCTTGTAAATTTCTTTTTCCTCCACAACAAAAGGCCTATAGATATAGAATGGAGGTGTGGTAAGGGACACTGGGCTCACCTAAGTTCCCACAGATACAGTTCCAGCTACAGCTAAAGGGCTCAGATTATAAAGGCAATAAATTACAAAAATAAAATCAGGAACAAAGCTAAGACTAATAGAATTTGCCCCTAAATAAGCAAAGCTCTGTTATGCCCTCTTTGAGCCATTGCACTCACAGGCAGACACAGGAACTTGGGACTGAGGTGAGCAGTCCTGGAAGTGGCCCAGACACACGTGCTGTTTGCCCTATCTAAATTCTCTCCCACCTAATCCATGTGTTATTTTAACTGGCTGTTCTCTTTGATCATGGCAATTGGTAGTACCTTGCCACATCCAAAACCTCTGCCTGAAGTTCATGTGCCACCCTACAGGAAGTCAGCAGTTCTTGGGTGGGACAGTGCCAACATCCTCCTGCTGAGCCCAGGTGGCCACACAGGCTTAGCTCGCAATACTCAGACACCTGGCACACTTTCCTGCAATGGGAATCTTTTATCTGCTAAGTATGAGATTATTGATAGAAATTTGGGTAAATCCCTGTCTCTCTGAGCTGCAAAGAGCACTTGCAAAGCTCTGACTCACTGCATACCGGTGGCAGTGTTTGAACAAGCTCTGCTGACAACGTGCAACAACAGCTGGGAGAGGTGTGACCTTTCTCAGTTCAGAGCAACAGGCTGTTCATTTTGAAAGCCAGTGATAAATCAACGTCAGCTTTGTTAGCAACCTAATGAAATTACCCGAAGAAAGAGGGAAGATTGCACTCTGAAGTAAGCAGCTTGAATAGCTTATGAACAGAACGTACGATAACGTCAATGGGGTTTTTTTACCAGATATTCCCAGCCAGGAAAAATAATATTGAATTCTGCATCTCAAGCCGAATATTCTACTCTCACAAACATCCACATCACACAAAACCTTCTGTAAATCACCTAAGCACACAGGCAGAACTAGGTAAGCATCTCCACCTCTCTCATTGGGAAGCTGTTGCAGAATTTGCTCCTCTGCTGGTTCAAAATATTTTCTGATTTCTAGCCTAAATGTGTCCCTCTTCAGAGCATCTGTTCATATAGTAGAACAGGCCTGTAACTGAAACAGTCCTAAGCATTCCCTGATTTTTATCTTCCAGACAGGTAACAATCAAATCCTCTCAGGCTTTGCTTTTCTAACCCAAACAGACAAACTCTCCATTTCACCTCCTTAAAAAGGCACTTTGTTCCCCATATTACACCACTTCCATTTGTCTGATTTGCAAGATCCAGCTCCTTCCTCCTTTCTCCTTTCATTACAAATGTGAATTCTCCTTTCTCTTCATTACAATTTGAGTCATCAGCATATTTCATTAGTACTGTTATTTTATTGCAAAGGTCTATTATACTAAATTGCTCCCAAGACCAACAGGAATTTTTCTAGTAAGTTCCAACATTTCAGTTTCCAGCACTAATTGCTGTCATATCCCCATTAGCCAATTCCTTACTCATCTCAGATTTTTCTCCTACTAATCTGACTCATTGTATATAATGGTTCTCCATGTAATAAAAACATTTAGGTCAATTAAAGAACTATACATCAAAAAAATACCACATTAAAGAAAAACCTCAGGCAAATACTTCATAAATTCATCTTCCAGAACCACTAGAGCCATAATAGAGTAAAAGCATCTGCTAACTGGCCTGTCCTCCAGTGGGGAATACTCAGCCTCCTTTTCCCTCAGTCTTCACCCCGTCTGAGCACAGAAAGTGAGTGTGCCATGGCTTTAACCTCAGCTGTGGTTATTTTCATTGCAGGAACACTTGTTCCAAAGCTGATTTGGAAAGATGTTGGCTGCTCAGTTAAGCTGCTCCTGAAGGTGGTTTTATGCCAAGATTTGACAGTTTCCACCCAACTGACAGACCTTTTATTCTGTTTCATTGTGGCCCTGCTGCTGTGAGAGCACCCATCTCCTATTGGGAGATGGAGTGAGAAAGGAGGGAATAACTTCTTAGACAGCTGAAGTCAGGCTTGCAAGAGCACCTTCAATAACACACTACAGAGAGCATTTTAAACTAATCTCCCTAAATCAGGAGATGCAGTGAATTAAAGCCAATCAAGGGTGCAATTCCATGTTACAGGTTATGATGAATGTTACAAGTTATGAAGTGCCACCAAGAGGTGCAGCACACCCCTGCTGCCATCACCAGCTCCTGTCTGACATTACAGTGAGCTGACATCAGAAATTCACACAGAAGAAAACTTATCACTTCAGGGTTTTTTTTCAGAAAGCTCTTTCTCTCTCTCAGTTTGCCAGAAGCACCAACGCCAGCACTAGTGAAGCATTTTAAAGCTTTACTGGAATAAGTGTACTCATCAGGCAGTTGTGCTGCCTGCAAAAACAATTTATAAACAGATTTAAATAGAAGGAATGCAATTTTTTTTTTTTTTTTGTGCCAGTGGAGCCTCTGGGCCCAGATTCACAGTTGGGTGCTCCCATCCCCAGGTGTCTGTCTTGTCCCCTTAGTAGACAATATTTTGCCTGTAACAGGGACAAAAAGAATGGAGGTGTCTGTGCTCAGCTGTCTAAGCATCATCATCCAGGTCTGTTGTCCCTACTTCAGGCAACATCTAAAGTCATGCCAGCAAAATGCAGCAGGGATGTCCACTGGAAGATCTGGGTTGGGATAATTAGAGACATAGCTATCATTTCCTCAGGAAAATGACTGGAAATTCATCATAGACCTATGTCAATCTTATGTCTGTTTAACTCTTGCACCTAAAGAATCTATGTCAAAATCTAACTTTTGCAGCTTGTAGCCTGTGTTGTCTAAGATACTGCACCAGAAATATTACAATGGTCTGGGAGACTGAAGCTGTTGAACCTTCAGAATGTAAAAATCTACATTAGGAATGAAAATGTTTCCCATTTCCCAGCAGAACTTTAAAAGCAGACAAATACTCTAGGCAGTCAGTTTGCAGCTGAAAGTACGTTTTTCTCTGCCATAAAATATGGCATTTCAAAGGAGATATGCTAACTTTTTTAATTCATGTGCTTCCTTGTAAAGATTTCTCTTGACAAAATTGTGAATGCTGATAGAAGCATCAGGAAGTTTTGCCATATCACTTATTCTACGTGCCTGAGTGAAAGACTTCAGCTTCCAAGTGTAGTAATCTCCCATTGTTTGAAGGGCTGTATTGTTTTCATGTGGAAAGGTGAAGATGGAGATGTCCATGCTTATGTACTTAGGTACATTCTTGATACACAATCAGGAAACTCTTCTTAAAGTATTTCCAAATCCAACTCCAAATAATATACAATACTGTAAATCCCACTCATGTGTAATCCCATCATCTGAGATGAATCATGTTCCTCTGAAATAAGAGAAAGTCACATGGATTGTCTTGCTGAGCAGCTACCAAACATGGTAGAACTATAACTATGTATGGAAATGAAAATTAGAAATTCTGAATCACATCAAAGCATTAAAATTATTAATATAAACTGCTACACCCAATTGCCACATTTGGCACATGTAGTACATGGCGGACCCAGCACAGTCCTCCAGCAGTATCTCTACAAGCTTTGCACTCTCGGGGACCGCCCCATGCTCTCATGGCACATATATTCTTGATTTTATGCTATAAAACATACTCTGTGTGGCTGAGACATAGCCACATCTTTATCCTATATAATCTTATTATTTCTCTTTACAACACATTTCTCTCTCTGACAACACACAGTGTGATCCTTGTGCAGCTTTGGAAGGCCAATTTCACCACAAAAATCAGAGGACTGGACCGTGGCACCTTCCACTTCCCATATACTTGGTCAGAGGTAGGTCTCTCTTTCTGTGTGCTAAATCCACATCCAAAGTCTTGAGTTAAAGCCCCACAGAAGGCTGTCAAAAGAAGACTTTCTACCCAGTGGATTGATCCGCAGACCTGTGCAGCCACACCTCTACAAAACCCACCCTCTGGCAGCAACACTGGCATAAGGCATCAGGCATCCTCCCCTCCCTGGTGTCTCACTCCCTCTCTGCTTGAGGCTGAGCACTGCCACACCTCACAGTGCCAGTGTGGGATGGCACTGTCAAACAGGTTGTGCCCACTGAGCCCGTGGGCATTTTGCTGGCAAAGCAGAGAGGGTGGCAACTCGGAGCACAGGGATTGGGGAGGAGAAGGCCAGTGCCAGAGGAAGGCCCACATTCGGATAATTAATCAGAAAGCTCTGTATCAGTACAGTTTACAGAGCTAATCTGTTAATAAATTCTTCTGGTTAGAAAGCACAGAAAGTTGCAGGGAAAAAGACAATGTAAAAAGTGAGGATTCTGTTTCCATTCCCCACATTCAGAAATACTCAGAAACACCACCTTTGTTTTGCTCTCCACTAACGTCATCCCAGTGTATAAAACCTAGAATATGTTCCAAGAAGCTGAGCTGTTGGTATCTGAATTCTTCTCATTTATCTATCATTATTTCCTACAAGTTAGTTTTTCCTGTTACTTCCCTGGCTTTATATTTATAATATAAATATTATAAATACTAAACTTGGGTAAATATTTGCTGTATAAATATTATAATTTACTATGATAAATGATTTCTAAGTAAAAGCTGATCTCAATCAAGTTTCTCATATTAGTGCTATGGACTACTCAAAAAAAAAAAGATAAAAAAAGAAGATACTGCAAGATACTGTATAGGAACAGGTTTTATTTTATACAACATACCACAACATACCATCTTTTATGTTCTGGGCCTTTCAGCCTCGCCAAGAATTACTTCAGCTGGAAAATATCCTGGTAGGGAGACGTACTTGTAACTTTAGATACCACAAAGCACAAGTCTGAAACTTCAAATTTCAGCACTTTCTTCATAACAGTAAGGGGTAAACTAACTCCACTTCAGCTGGAATATAAATAAAGCTAAGTGAAAATCTTACTGCTTAGTCGTCCAGCTAACAAGCAGTAGCAAAGAAACCAACAAAGTGAAATTAAAGCAAACTTAATTCATTTACAAAATGTCAAGAGAACTCAAGATTCACAAATTTTCCTTTTCATGTAAGGCTTGCTACGCTGATTCTGTGTGCCTCACCACTGTTTGGGTGTAACAAAATCACAGAATCATAGAACCACAGGATGGTTTGGCTTGGAAGAGACATTAAAGATCTTTCACTTCCAACCCCCCTGCCATGGACAGGGACATCTTTCACTGGGCCGGGTTGCTCAGGGCTCCATCCAGCCTGGCCTCGAGCACTTGCAGGGATGGGGCAACCACAAGTTTTCTGGGCAACCTGTTCCATGGTCTCACCACCCTCACAGTAGGGAATTTCTTTCTAATACCTAGTCTACACATACTCTCTTTCAGTTTGAAGCCATTCCCCCTTGTCCTCTCACAACAGGCCCTGGCAAAAACTCCCTCTCCAGCTTCCTTGTAGTCCCCCCTTCAGGTACTGGACAGCTGCTATAGGGTTTCCCCAGAGCCTTCTCTTCTCCAAGATGAACAACACCAACTCTCAGCCTTACATCATAGAAGAGGCACCCAAAAGTAAGCCTGGTTTCCTGACAGCTTACTTTCAAAGAGTGTAAGACCTTGAAATCCTATTCAATGGCAGAAATTTTCATTTCAGGCTTTTCATTAATAACAAACAAGCAAACAAACAAACAAGCATAGAAACGTCCCCCCCCCCAAAAAAAAACCCAAACAAAACCAAAACCAAAACAAACCAAAACAAAACAAACAAAATAAAACAAAACAAAACAAAACAAAACAAAACAAAAAAACAACCAACCTGAAAAAACCAAACCAAACCAAACCAAACCAAACCAAACCAAACCAAACCAAACCAAACCAANCCTCTCTGCTTGAGGCTGAGCACTGCCACACCTCACAGTGCCAGTGTGGGATGGCACTGTCAAACAGGTTGTGCCCACTGAGCCCGTGGGCATTTTGCTGGCAAAGCAGAGAGGGTGGCAACTCGGAGCACAGGGATTGGGGAGGAGAAGGCCAGTGCCAGAGGAAGGCCCACATTCGGATAATTAATCAGAAAGCTCTGTATCAGTACAGTTTACAGAGCTAATCTGTTAATAAATTCTTCTGGTTAGAAAGCACAGAAAGTTGCAGGGAAAAAGACAATGTAAAAAGTGAGGATTCTGTTTCCATTCCCCACATTCAGAAATACTCAGAAACACCACCTTTGTTTTGCTCTCCACTAACGTCATCCCAGTGTATAAAACCTAGAATATGTTCCAAGAAGCTGAGCTGTTGGTATCTGAATTCTTCTCATTTATCTATCATTATTTCCTACAAGTTAGTTTTTCCTGTTACTTCCCTGGCTTTATATTTATAATATAAATATTATAAATACTAAACTTGGGTAAATATTTGCTGTATAAATATTATAATTTACTATGATAAATGATTTCTAAGTAAAAGCTGATCTCAATCAAGTTTCTCATATTAGTGCTATGGACTACTCAAAAAAAAAAAGATAAAAAAAGAAGATACTGCAAGATACTGTATAGGAACAGGTTTTATTTTATACAACATACCACAACATACCATCTTTTATGTTCTGGGCCTTTCAGCCTCGCCAAGAATTACTTCAGCTGGAAAATATCCTGGTAGGGAGACGTACTTGTAACTTTAGATACCACAAAGCACAAGTCTGAAACTTCAAATTTCAGCACTTTCTTCATAACAGTAAGGGGTAAACTAACTCCACTTCAGCTGGAATATAAATAAAGCTAAGTGAAAATCTTACTGCTTAGTCGTCCAGCTAACAAGCAGTAGCAAAGAAACCAACAAAGTGAAATTAAAGCAAACTTAATTCATTTACAAAATGTCAAGAGAACTCAAGATTCACAAATTTTCCTTTTCATGTAAGGCTTGCTACGCTGATTCTGTGTGCCTCACCACTGTTTGGGTGTAACAAAATCACAGAATCATAGAACCACAGGATGGTTTGGCTTGGAAGAGACATTAAAGATCTTTCACTTCCAACCCCCCTGCCATGGACAGGGACATCTTTCACTGGGCCGGGTTGCTCAGGGCTCCATCCAGCCTGGCCTCGAGCACTTGCAGGGATGGGGCAACCACAAGTTTTCTGGGCAACCTGTTCCATGGTCTCACCACCCTCACAGTAGGGAATTTCTTTCTAATACCTAGTCTACACATACTCTCTTTCAGTTTGAAGCCATTCCCCCTTGTCCTCTCACAACAGGCCCTGGCAAAAACTCCCTCTCCAGCTTCCTTGTAGTCCCCCCTTCAGGTACTGGACAGCTGCTATAGGGTTTCCCCAGAGCCTTCTCTTCTCCAAGATGAACAACACCAACTCTCAGCCTTACATCATAGAAGAGGCACCCAAAAGTAAGCCTGGTTTCCTGACAGCTTACTTTCAAAGAGTGTAAGACCTTGAAATCCTATTCAATGGCAGAAATTTTCATTTCAGGCTTTTCATTAATAACAAACAAGCAAACAAACAAACAAGCATAGAAACGTCCCCCCCCCCAAAAAAAAACCCAAACAAAACCAAAACCAAAACAAACCAAAACAAAACAAACAAAATAAAACAAAACAAAACAAAACAAAACAAAACAAAAAAACAACCAACCTGAAAAAACCAAACCAAACCAAACCAAACCAAACCAAACCAAACCAAACCAAACCAAACCAAACCAAACCAAACCAAACCAAACCAAACCAAACCAAACCAAACCAAACCAAACCAAACCAAACCAAACCAAACCAAACCAAACCAAACCAAACCAAACCAAACCAAACCAAACCAAACCAAACCAAACCAAACCAAACCAAACCAAACCAAACCAAACCAAACCAAACCAAACCAAACCAAACCAAACCAAACCAAACCAAACCAAACCAAACCAAACCAAACCAAACCAAACCAAACCAAACCAAACCAAACCAAACCAAACCAAACCAAACCAAACCAAACCAAACCAAACCAAACCAAACCAAACCAAACCAAACCAAACCAAACCAAACCAAACCAAACCAAACCAAACCAAACCAAACCAAACCAAACCAAACCAAACCAAACCAAACCAAACCAAACCAAACCAAACCAAACCAAACCAAACCAAACCAAACCAAACCAAACCAAACCAAACCAAACCAAACCAAACCAAACCAAACCAAACCAAACCAAACCAAACCAAACCAAACCAAACCAAACCAAACCAAACCAAACCAAACCAAACCAAACCAAACCAACAAAAACCAAAAAACCCACTCCCCCAAAAAAACCCCAAAAAAACAAAAAAAGAAACAAACACCAAAACACAAGCATTTCAACTTCTGAATATGTCTGGATTTTCAGGCCTTCAAAGCTTGGCTACTGCCAGCCGAAACCTCTGGATGTCCTTGTCTCCAAATATCCAAAAGACAGCAAAAGACTAAGCCCACCTGCAGATTGTAGGAGGGAAGGGATTGAGTTGTGCATAGCAAGTAAAGCTTCCTGCTGACCAGCACAGTACCTTGACACCTGAAGGGACATCAAAGCACCACCTCATAAAACTACTGAGATGATGCTGTCATTCCT
Source organism: Origma solitaria (assembly GCA_013397895.1). NCBI lineage: Eukaryota > Metazoa > Chordata > Aves > Passeriformes > Acanthizidae > Origma > Origma solitaria. The sequence continues at coordinate 1,099,878 of VZRL01005690.1, forward strand.
GAATCCCACATTCTTTGTTATGCAGCTCTACCTCTCTAATGTAATTTCTCCATCATAGAAAGTTTATAAAAAAGAGTTCTGTGGCAATTAAGACTCACATCATAGCAAGGTGGGTGACAACCTCTTCTCCCAGGCAGCTAGTGACAGGGTGGGAGCATGTAGCCTCAAGCTGTGCCAGGTGAGGTTTAGGTTGGACATTAGGAGAAATTTTTTCACAGAAAGGATGATTAGACATTGGAATCGACTGCCCAGAGAGGTGGTGGAGTCACCATCCCTGGGGGTGTTTAAGGAAAGATTGGCTGTGGCACTCAGTGCCATGGTCTAGTAGACAGGGCAGTGTTTGGTCACAGTCAATGATCTCAGAGGTCTTTTCCAACCTAATTGATTCTGTGATTCCCTGCCCTCCTCTGCCATGTGATTTCCAACCCCAGTACTTTAGCCTTGTCATCTTGCAGGTATGTTCCTGCCTTACTGCCAGCACCCAGGAATGCCTCTCATCCCACATGACGAAATATGGATCTGAAATAGAGATCACAGAAAACTCAGACATCTGCAGAAAGGGAGGCAGAACTAGTGGAGACCCAGAAACTCCCTCATTCTTCAGTACAAGAGGATGATGGTCATGATAATCATGTTTGCAGCACTGTAATTTACTCCAAATTAAAAAGTTCACAGATCTTTCCCTGTTGCTAAACAGGCTCTTAGGTTCCCTTGCCAACACTGATGCTTGGAGGTGGAGTGGAAGCAGGAAGGGCATAAGGGATGCAACAGAGAAAGGCTTCTCTCTTGGCTGCCAAAAACAGAAACCTTGATGCTTCATTAAGCCTTTGCATAACTGTCCTGACAAGTGAAATGCTGCAGTCAGTCCTATGTCAGTTCTGGTATAGAAATTCATACCAGGCAAGCACTGCTGGAGAAGCAGTCACCAGAAATGTATCACTGAGTGCTCTGTTCCTCCATCTCTCCAGCTGTGTACTTGTAGGCAGTAACTCTCAATTGTCTTCCCTTCCCAGAGCAGTATGAGATCACTGTACTAAACTGCAATCTCTTCACCAGAGGTTGTTTACACAGCCATGGCTGTTTGGCTATGGGAAAGAATACCTCTGTGCACAGGTTTGTCTATCTTCCACTGAGAGCCACTAAATATTTAGGCCAGCTAAAAATTAAGATGTTTTCCTGATTTGTTTAATTGAATTTTAGTGTAACTGCTTCCTAAAGTGATGGTCACACCTTCCCATCTTCATGTTCCCAGTCTCCTCCTCATCACAATGCTAAAAATTGTGTGACCTCATGATAAAGAAAATGACTTGCTGTAAATTCACCCAGTGGCAAAGAAAAGAACCAAAGAGGAGTTTTCAGCTGGACCATCTCTCTGATCCAACACTTGCTATGCAGTCGTGTTTTTACTAGGCACTGACACAGAAAAACACCAACTGCCTTAAGCTATGAAATAGCAACCTAACCAAAATACTGCAACAGTGGCTGAAAGTTTTGTAAGTGGGTCCCTAGAGCTCAGAGTATCAGTCCAGTGAAGGGAGTGGGGCTACAAGGTGATCTTCACTCACAAGACCCCAGAACCCCTCAGCAGTCTGATGGGTGCAGTGCAAACAGGGCCCTCACACTCCCTCAGCACTGAGTTAAGGGTGTCTGGGTCACAGTATTTTAATGGTGCTGTACAAAGAAGAGCCCAAACAGCAGTGACTGTTATCTGAAAGTCATGATACAAACACCCCTCCAAAAACAGCAAGGCGATGGTCTGTAAGAAGCCATGAAGCTGGACCTTTTTGCAGGCGTTTTGCTTTTGTTCAGCATTAGTTACTCAGATATTGCCATACTTTCATTTCAAAGAATGGCTGACTGACACATTTGCATCCTTCATTTGTGTTTTTATGATTTGTATATTCAGAAACAGTTTTCTGTGAGGTTCATTATTGCTTTATTAAACGCCTAATCCTGTAGGGCATGGCAGACACAAATACTAACTTTAAATTTTTGGCATCAAATATAGCCACATAATTCCACCTTGATGTTAAATTTTGCTTTTGTCTAATTTAGTCAACATTGAATGACAGGTCAACAGCAGTATAACTACAAACTAAGCACATACCAAAAGGTACAAAGCCTGCCAGGAAACCAATTCAAAGAAACACTGATTTATGAGACATACTTGTGCCCAGCCTTGTGCCAAAGATAAGGAGATGCTGCCTCCAGAAGAAGTCAAATGCAATGTGCTTCTTTCCTCAGCAGGAAGACAGCAGCACCTGGGGGGAGCTCCACATCAGCTGGGCACTCCTGGCCATGGTCTGCTGGGGGCTTGCCAGGACCCCATTTCGGAGCACAGATCTGCCCAGCAGCCTCCATGGAGGAAGGAAACTAAAGCAAGAACTTGCAGTAAAAAACATTTGTTCCCTATCGATGCTAATCTCGT